>CM076577.1:1342726897-1342856288 GCA_034641835.2 Pinus albicaulis | reverse complement strand
TTGTTTTATTTGAAATTAATGAAAAAAAAAACGCATGTGATTAATTAAAAGCTTAGTTGAGTTCTTGTTTTACAAGAATATGTGCTTGTGATATTTTTTTAGGGAGAAATTGAAGGAGAGTGAGATCACATTTTCATTGATTTGAATTATTGCATGATGATTGTATTATATGTGGAATGGGGGAGATTGTTTGATTTAGGAATTTTGTGTTGGGATGTATAGTTGTATGAGTATTTATTAGTCCTACATAATGTTGTAATAATTTGAGAGGGTGGTAATTCTCCTTAAAGCGAAAGGGTTTAACTTTAGGCTAGAAATTCCCTTGTGATAGTCTAAATCTTATTTAAATTTGACAAGATTCATCACATTTTGAGAAATTTATGGTTTTCATAGTTTGTTGTTGCATACGTATTAATAGTAAGGGATAAGACATGAAAGCAAATGAATTGATTAATTATTGAATAGAAATCATGAGCGATTTCATAGTTGGAAAACAAATTGACTTAGAGTTATCAAGGTAGATTCAGTAATATAGATACCATATTTGCATAATTGTGAGATTTGTTCTTGATTAAAAGTCATTTTCACAAAGATATCATTAATCTGCTTTTAGATGAAGATCTTCTAATAGATTCATTTCATAATTGATTCTCAAGTTAGAGAAGTGAATAATAATGAAGATTATGCAAACTAAATGTATGATCTATAATACATAAGTGGGTCAATGAGGAATGTATTTAACCTTAGGTTTTTAGTTAAAAAAAAAAATAAAAAAAATTTGGTGCCTTGAACCTCAAATTGTACTTTTGCCTAAAAAGTAAACGTTTGGTAAAAACTAAAGATAAATCCTAGATATTTCAATTGCAAGGATGTCTTACGGAATGAAACGAGGAAAATTAGATTGAAAAGCCATAAAGCAAGTAGGATGTAAGAGTGTGTTTTATATATAACGTCATGTTTTGTTGGGTAAGAGTGGGTTTTATATATAACATCATGTTTTGTTGCATAATTTCACTCACAATTGTATGTGGATTATTTTATGCCAATTTGATTGTGATATGGTATGGACCATCATTGTCGTGTGTACAACCAATGTGTGTTCTATTTATAGCTTGGAAAGCTCAACATCCTACAGAACCAAGAAGATGACACATGTGGGATTCATATAGACTATGAGAAAGAAAAACATGTAGAATATCAAATTATTATAGATAAATTAAGTATATATCATATCAATTACATACAATAGTATTTTTATATGGTACTATAAATTGTATGGCTGGTTTTGATATAGAAATATTTGGTATTCTATATCAACACATTTCTAATATGGCGTGGATATATTTTCTACTTGATTAAGAATGGTATGTTTAGTTTTCATGGAGTTGCTTCCAAACTATGGATTGGCATGAAGAAAATATATATATATATATATATATATATATCAAATACATAAGGTTAACAACTTATTGATAGGAGAATCTAAAAGAACTAAGTATCTTATGACCGTAGGAAAAACTTCGGGCCAAGTTTAGCCCAAGAGGGGGAGTATGTAGTGTCCTTTATTAGTGAGATAGCTTTGATGACACTTAGAGATGGTGATTTTGATATAATATTATGTATGAAAGACTTATGTACATGCTTATATGCTATGACCTGGTTTGGGTCACTTGGTTGTTGTGTGCTTATGATAATATATATGGTTGCGTGCACAAGGATTGATTTTGGTTAAGAGAATATTAGCGATGTTTTCTCTTTTGGTATCCTATTTTGGACATAGGTGTATGACGTGAATGGTGATTCAGAATTGAGACACAGATCCATGGACGATCATGGTTATGTGGAACATATGGTTAATTATGATTTATGGATGATACATGATTTGTATGATTATATGTGCATAATCTCGTACTAAGCATGATGTGGCAAGGGACTTGGTCATTACCAACAGGGATGCTCAAGTTATAAATGACCGCGGAAGTCATTTCTCCAAAACCAAAATGACTGTGGAAGTCATGCACAATATTTGGTAAAATTTGAATAAGTTAATTATGAAATTCATTTGATTTATTTGATCAATGAGATTGTGATGTGTGCAGGTCTTGGAAGAAGACCTTACCAACGAACCATCAGATGGGTAAAAGCTCACAATCAGTACCTTAAGGTGAAACGCCGAGTTTCAAAGCAGAATAGATGAGAAGCCATGGAAATTAGGGCGCGAAGTCCTAAATCCATGAAATATAAAGACGTGGAGTCTTGGATATATGATAAAAGGATTAGGACGCAGAGTCCTAAATCCATGAAATATAAAGACGCGGAGTCTTGAATCTATAATGAAATGTTTGGGGCGCGGAGTCCTGAATATTTAAAAAGATCAAGGTGTGGAATCTTGGATCTTTAGAGTAGATCAGGGCGTGGAGTCCTCAATCTACTAAGGCATGAAGATGCATACAATAGGGGTGTGGAATCCCTATTATCCGGAAGAAAATACCACTCATGGGCAACTCGTAGATGAATTTCCTTAATAATCTAATTCCTAACAATTTTGGAGTGACTTTCTAAAAATAGAAAGTCATGTCTACCATTTCAAGTATTACTTTCCAAAAATAGTAAATCACCTCCAATCAATGGGTAAACAAGTATACTTCAAGGAAAATCACTTAAATTATGATTAATCAATTATAATAGTTCAATCTCAACTTAATCCTCAATATTATTAATATTATTAATATTATTATTATCTTTTATGAGACTATGATATTATTATTAAAAGGAAATTATATCTCCTCAATCACTTCACACCTCTCTCCTTCATGACTCTTATGGCTCTATGTAACTCTCTCTATTTTAAATATTACATTACACTCTCTTTTGTGCACTCATCAAGGAATGTCATATTCCTCTTACACTCATTAAATATATGTCATAAAATATTCTTACACTCATTAAATATGTGTCATAAAATATTCCTCTTACACTCACTTTAATGCATATGTTACACTCTCCTTAAATAAGGCATGCATACCTCTCCTTAATGGCATAAGTTACACTTCTCTAAAAGGAATACAATGCATGCATATTACTCCTCCTTTATGACAATAATTTGTTGCTCATCCTATATATGAGTCTCATGTATTCTCATTTGGGGGGGGAGGGAGGTAATGCCAAGAGTGGAAGAGACTTGAGGAATATTGTGAGAGGGAAAGATATGGAGAGTATCCAATTACTTCCAAAACAAAAATCTGAATTTCTTACTAATCTACTAAGTATCTATTGAGGTTGAACATGAGTGGTATTTAGAGGAAGTGAAAACTATCTTCCTTAGTTTTCCTTGCATCTCTCTCTCTCTATTGTTGTATTTTGGTACTGGTTGTGAGCTTTTACAGCTCGGGGGTTCCAGGGGGAGGAGTTCTCCCTGGATATGGTTGGGTGGAAAACCGGATGGTTCAAATGAGTTGGTTAAGGAATCGAAGGTGGATCATATTCTCAACGATTGGAGCTGAATATCTCTTCAGGTATAATTTCCATTGTCCTAAAATTATAGTATAGATTTAGCATAAAATAAAAGGTAGACATTTAAATTGTTGTAAGCATCTAATTTTGGTTTAGGCTTATGTTATCTAGAATATTATTGATTAGTTAAAAAATGAAGACTAGATCAATCTATGTGTATGGATGTTTGGATCTCAATATTGGAGTTATTATTGGTATAGTTTATGTTACTAATCTTGGTATTGTAGCATTTGAGAAAGGAAAGCCAAATATTGTTGAAGGTAATTTCAATAAATAAATTCCAAAGGACTTGGGTAAGTATTTCACGATTTATGGTTATGTTTCAAGTAATTAATAGATGCATGTTTTATAAAAGGTTTTAGGATAGTTTGCAAAGTGTTTGACAAAATTTGTGAATGAGTAATGTTATAAATTTATTTATGCACAAATAAGTGCTAACTTGCAGAAGTAAGAAAATGGACATGTACCTAAAATATGCTTGGAGGAATTACAGAAGCAACCCTTAAAAGAAAATACAAAAATAATGGCAACTGAAATATAGTTTGGAAGATCAAATGCTTGAGGTAAGTTGGAGATAAATTTTAGTTATGGCTTATGTTTCATATTCTTCAATGTTTTGTTATTCAAGTTGTTGTAATAGTACTAACAGTATTTGATAGAAAGCCTTAATGGCTGTAGCATTCAGGGCTTCCATGTGTTTGTTAAATTGTAGCAATTGGTGCAAAAAGCTTGTCACTCATGTCAAATGAATTAGCTTGTGGGTGGTAAAATGTTTCAAGAACTCATATGGTGGATTTACAAATGTGTGATTTCAATGAGCATATATTAGTAGCATAACTCTGGGTTGTTTTTCCTCATGTAGAGGTGTAGCTGTAAGTTTTTATTCCATATGTTTGACAAAAGTCATAAATGAAACATTTAGGCTATAAATTTTGTTGTTTTAAAGAATCGCATTTCTGGGCGTCCCTGTTGCGATTCAGCTCCACTTCAGGGGGTATCCATACCAATAGGCCATTTCACCCCAAGTTTGATTCCAAAAATCAAGGTTTCGGACATCAATTCCCAAATCTGCTCTGTTTTGCAGATTTGCTGTTACATGTAGAACCGCCTGTTGTTTGTCTTGCTGTTTGGTTCTTTTTATATTGGAACTGCCTGATAATTTATAGTGATGAATCTAATTTAGGCTAACCACTTTGAAATTGTTTTTAAAGTATGAATGGTTAATAATTTGAAAATTTAAATAACCATATGGCAACTTGTTTTATGACTGCCAACTATTTGTCAAAATTCCTCAATGGCTGTACCTTACAACATTGTGAGCTATGTTTGAAATTTCTAAATATTTATATTCATTGGTGTAGATTCAACAATGAATATGGCTGATAGTCTACTAATATCTTAAGTTCAATTATTGGCACTACTTAAAAAAAGAAGAAGAAGAAGTCATGCAACTTTGGATTCATGTTAGCTAATTATTGTGAAAACACCTTAAAGAGATAATGGTTGTAAGTGTTTGACGAAATGCCTCAATGGTTGTACATTTCATGCTTGTAAATTGGTTTTCATAATGTTCAATGGTTGCATCTAATTACGTTTATGAACCGTCCATAAAACAAAAGGCTTAAGTTAATTTAAGATTTGCAATCAAGGTATTTCTAGTATAATAACTCATTGAGTTAAAGGGTCTTGCTGAAAATTCAAATTGTAGTAAGTAATTTGTTGCAATATGAGCTCACATATGAATTCCTAATTATGGGATGCCAACTCTATATAATTTAAATTATCCTTTTAAGAAAATAATTCATAAGCATGTCATTTAGTGACTCATGAAATAAAATAAAAAAATATATCGCATTTTGATTTAATATAATATTTCTCTATAATAATTATGGTAGGTAAGGTGGGACCTTTACAAATGTATAATTCAACCCAGTCAAAGTTCTTTCTCTGCTCCTGTAGTATTGGTACACAAGAAGGATGGATCATGGCTAATGTGTCCGGATTATAGGGAGCTCAATAAGCTCACCATTAAAGACAAATTTCCCATTCCTGTGATTGATGAATTATTGGATGAATTACATGGAGCAATTTATTTTACCAAGTTGGATCTTCGTTCAAGATATCATCAAATTAGAATGAAGATTGAAGATATTCCAAAAACAACATTTCGAACTCATGAGGGTCATTATGAATTTTTGGTCATGCCTTTTGGCCTTACCAATGCACCTTCTACATTTCAAGGGTTGATGAATTCCATTTTCAAACCCTTCCTTAGAAAATTTGTGCTAGTATTTTTCGATGATATACTAATCTACAGCAGGTCTTGGAAGGATCATGTTGAACATGTTGACAGGGTGCTCAAACTATTGCAGGAGAAACAATTATATGAAAAAACATCCAAATGTTTCTTTTGAGTACAAGAGGTGGAATATCTGGGTCATATTATATCTCACGAGGGTGTTAAAGTAGACCCTAACAAAATTAAAGCCATTAAGGAATGGAAAGTCCCCAAGACAATAAAGTAGTTGCGAGGATTTCTCGGGTTAACAGGCTATTATCGCAAGTTTGTTAAGAATTATGGAGAATAGCAGCACCTCTAACAACATTATTGAAGAAAGATGCATTTTCATGGACTCCTGAAGCAACTAAGGCCTTTGAACATCTTAAAGAGGCAATGTGCCTAGCGTCTGTTTTAGCTACGCCAGTCTTCACAAAAACCTTTATTGTGGAATGTGATGCCTCAGGAAATGGAATTGGTGTTGTTTTAATGCAGGAAGGAAGACCCATTGCTTTTGAAAGTCGTCCAATCAAAGGAAAGTATTTACATAAACCTATTTATGAGAAGGAAATGTTATCAATACTGCATGCACTAAAGAAATGGAGAACTTACCTAATGGGAAGACACTTCAAGGTAAAAACTGATCATGATAGTCTTAAACACTTTTTGGAACAAAGACTATCTTCAGAAGAGCAGCAAAAATGGGTCACAAAGATGTTGGGTTATGACTTTGAAATAATCTACAAAAAAGGCAAGCTTAATGTTGTTGCAGATGCACTCTCAAGAAAGAATGAAGAGGTGGAAGCATTGCTTTGTGCCATTTCTATTATCCAACCAGATTGGATAACTGAAGCAAGAGATGAATGGAAGAAGGACAAAGATGTATAGACACTCATTCAAAAGTTGCAACAAGATCCTAGTACATCTGATACATTTAGTTGGAAAAATGATTCCTTATGGTACAAAGATCGCTTATATCTTTGTAAGAATTCCCAACTAAAACAAATTTATCCATTCCAAGTCAATGTTGGGAGGAGATTTCAATGGATTTTATCACAGGTTTACCTAAGTCCGAAGGAAAGAGTGTCATCATGGTGTAGTTGATATACTTACCAAGTATGCACACTTTTGTGCATTATCTCATCCATTTAAAGCAAGTACAGTTGCTACTACATTTATGGACAGAATTCAAAAGCTACATGGAAGCCCAAGGGTTATTGTGAGCGACAGAGATCCCATTTTTACCGGAAATTTTTGGACGGAGTTATTTTCTTGTTTGGGTACTCAATTAGCTCATAGCTCATCTTATCATCCTCAATCTGATGGTCAAACTGAGATAGTAAATAAATGTTTGGAAGGATATCTTCGTTGTTTCGTATCTGATAAACAAACACAATGGGTCAAGTGGTTACCTCTCGCTGAATGGTGGTATAACACTTCCTTCCATACTGCAGCAAAAATGACCCCATTTATGCACTTTATGGATATCATCCACCATCGATCACATCATCTTTAAGGGAAAATTCAAAGGTTCAAGCAGTGGAAGATCACATCGAGCATCAACAAGAAGTTCTCCAACTCTTAAAGGATAACCTGAATTTGGCACAAAATCGAATGAAACAACAGGCATATCAACATCGTAGCGAGAGAAGTTTTGATGTAGGAGATTGGGTATTTTTACGGCTACAACCATACAAACAAATGTCCCTCAAGCAAGCAAAGAAGGACAATAAATTATCGCCAAAGTACTATGGTCCTTACAAGGTGTTGCAAAAGATTGGTACTATGGCATACAAATTGGAGCTTCCTGCTTCTTCGCGAGTACATCCAGTTTTCCATGTTTCATGCTTAAAGAAGGTTATAGGTGAAGATCTTCGAGTTCAAACAGTATTGCCAGAACTTGATGGGGAAGGGAAAATCATATTGGAACCTGAAGCAGTCATGGAAAAAAGAACTCGACAACTACGGAATCGATCAATTTCAGAGTATCTCATCAAGTGGAAGAACTTACCCATTGAAGATTCTACATGAGAGGATGAGAATTTTATACAGAAGCACCCGGAGCTACTCAAGTGTTGAGGACAACACTTTTTTTTGAAGGAGAGGGGCATGTTAGGTCCCTATATCACTAGTATAGCCCCTTATTATTGTTAGTGTAAACCCCTTATTGTTATTGTTGTACCCTTGTAACCCCCATTTTGTTATTATTGTGCCTTTAAATTATTATTGTTAGGTCGGCTAGGATTACATTGTGGCCCACTAGGATTACATTATGGCCCCATGGACTCCTATATATAGAAAGGAGGTTTTGTAAATTGTATCATCCAAGAATTGTTCATTTATGTAATGTATTGGAGGTTGCCCCCTCGAAGTGGCTCATTTCTAAGGCGTTTACATCTCTTTTCTTCTATTTTTGGAGCTGGTTACACAACAGTCTCTGCCGAATAGGCTTGGCATTGTCATAAAATTTGATTTCATGCTCGACTATAGATGGATCTATGCCAGGAATTTTGTCGTAGGACTAAGAAAACACATCACGAAATTCCTTAAAAAGGGATGTGAAACGTGAAATTTCCTCGGGATTGCAATCAGCTCCAATCTGAATGTTTTCCATGATACTCGTTTTGACTGAGATATCTATGAGCATGGTCTTGGAAATATTTCCCATGTTCCCTTCCAAGCTGATAGTTTGAATAGTCGTGTAAGCAAAGGGAATGATCTCAGGAGGGTCGAAAGATGGGATTTGAGTAGTGATTGCGTCTAAATAGAACATCGAAGCATGATGATGGAACTCTCCCCAAGGCTGTTCTTCTAGAGACATGATCTCTGAAATAGCCTCGTCCGTAGGTAGGACTCCATCGAGGAGATCTCTAGAATGAATTGTGATGGGCAGGAGGGTGGTACCATTGGTCGAAACCAAATCAATGGAGGGTTCAAATGCGATTTTTATGGCTTCATAAGGCAACTCGGCTAGTGACAGTGGCATCTGATCTCCGTAGGAATTAATGTCTGAGGGCACCAATAGGATCCATAGATAGATAGATCCATCCACAATGGTGTATATCATTTCAATCATATGTGGAACCTCAGGTGGCGGGAGAGGAAAACAACCCATCAGGGAAGATGCCTTCAGAAGACCAATACCGACACTGACATATGAGTCAGTAATGCCTCCTACTAATGATATGGTGCTACTTGGTAACGTGGAATAATCAGGGGTGAAAAAGGATAATTGATCCACTATTACTATTTTCCCATCCAATGGAAAGAGGATGAGTCAAAAGACCGAAGAAACAATGGCAGTCATTGCGCAAGACCAACTGTGGCCCTGTAATAGATTATAGTCGAGATGATGATCTACGACTTCTATGTCCACCATTATCATTTTCCCACTAAGCGAAATGGGAAAGCTAGCAAGGTATCCTTTTGGGAGGAAATTATGGCCATTGAAAGCTTTAAGGGAATTTGATAACGGAGACAAAGTAGGAGAACCTAGAGCGAGCCAGCATGTAGCTAACATAACATAGGTCGAAGCACCTTTGTCTATGACAGTGTGATGGATTGGTTTCCATTTTGACACCACTTGCACCTGGAATGAAATTTGGTGTGAGAGGCGAGGTTTTGATTTCTCCATATCAAAGATAGCTAGCATAGAATCCTGGGGGTCAATTCCACCAATGGTCGAAAGCAGAGCTTTCCTTTGCGCTGGAAAAGTTTGCAATACCTCGAGAGCAGAAATAGCTGACGGTTCTTGCACAAAATCCTCTATGATATTATAGTTTTGGGCATCATGTGCAGATTTGTTATGAGTCATGCGTCAAAGTGTCCCTTTGTGGGGATGAAGTGCAGGATCAGTGGCAGGCCTTTCAATATGCAAATCGTTGGGCGGCAATGGATTCGAACTAGTACCAGGTTCCTGAGTATCAATGATAGTATTTCCATAGATTTTGGCTTGTGTTTGGAGTTCAACACTTTCAACACCATAAATGGTGGACAATCCTTCACCGGAAGGATGCGTACCACTATTTCCCCTTTGCGGGGGTTGTGGTGGGTTTGCAACCGTGTGTTGTTGTTGCTGCTGTGGATGAGAGAAGGGATTATGAAGAATGGAAGGTGTCCTCCTAGAGTCCTTACTTGTGATAAAATTAGTGCATTCCTATAGCCAAGGACATTTATAGGTCAAGTGGTCCTCCGCACAGATTTTGCAGGGAAACTTCATGGGTTTCTCCTTTCCTTTTTCGGTTTTAGTAGCATTTTCCTGATTGGGATTATTTTGATGCTCTGACTGCTCTTCTGAAGAAGAGGTCCTTTTCTTTTTCTTCTTGTTCTTACTGTAAGGTTTTTGTGAAAATTGCACAAAATTTACCTCAGCAGTAGGAAGAGTAGTCGATTGGTTAGTAGCGGTGGTAGTCGATGAAGGCTAGGAGGTTTTCCCATTAGGCTATTTTATGGCTATGCCGAAGATTGCACCAACAACACTGTTGGCATGTGCTCCAGGTTTCTAAGTAGCAAGAGGATTCAGATCACCAGGGGCATGGGGGATTAAATCATATAGCATGCCAGATTGCGAATAAATCAAATCTAAATGTTGTGCACGATGAATGGATAGATCTTATGTGACCGCACCAGACAAGCAAATGTCCTTAGCTAGGGTTGGTAACATTGACTTACAAAACCAATTAGATAAGAGATGATCTAGGATTGGCGCTTTGACTAGCCTCCTCCTACATCTCCATTCATAAATATGATCGGAGATGTGGGTGGCAGTGTCTTAGTGCAGCGAGGTTAAGAGTTCTGTGCTAATTTCATATCTAATAGGTAATTGGAAATTCTTAAGAAATTTCGTAGCCAATGCGCCAAAAGTGTTGATAGTTCCGTGTGGTAACTCAATGTACCTTTTGTTAGCATTTCTTGTGAGAGTGCAGGGAAAATTTTGAAGCTGGATATTATCATCCACCATGGAGTTTGAAACAGACCATAGATGAAAGGTGGTGTCATGTGTAGCCGGATCGTCCCCTTGTTTCTCATTGAATTTAGGGATGTCAGATGGAAACTTGTGAGGTAATGGAGGCTAGAGTGGGTTGTGGTTGATGGGATCATTGGTCAGTTTGTATATGTCGAGGATGTCTAGAGCTGCCAAAAATGGCAATTGCGTGTTTGCCCCAGATCTAGCTAAGGAAGTATGTAATATTCCTAATTATTCCCAAGCTAATTAGAAATCATCTTTTGTTTTTATTTCTTTAATTAAAGAATAAATGTGTAAAGGAGGTTTCTAAGACTCCTAATGAAAAATAAATAAATGCCAAATATGAAAAAGGATAAATATTGGCTATGTAAGCAAGCACCCTTAGGTGTGAAAGGGGCTGGATATTTTGACTGGGCTAACCTTGACCAAATCTACAAAATTTTCTTGGAGGAGTGGCTATCAATGAGGCACAACGCAGTTTTAGATGGAGATGGCTTGTGTGAAAGAAGCTATTTCATTTAAGGTGGTTTAGGGTTTACAAGCTCTTAACTTATGTAAGGAAGTGGATGGCAGCATGAAAAGGTGGGTGAAGAATATGATATTTTTATATATTGTCTATTTAGACCATATAGCTTTCTTTGGTTGTTTAGCCTAGATTGAAAATGTTGTTTAGCATTGGGTGTTCCTGTTCAGGAATCCCACCTCTTCCCAATGAGTAGATCTTGGGAGATTTTGTATTGCATAGTCCACTATCTGGCTTGAGGCCAAGCTTCTTCTTCCAACTACAACGTAGATCCTGTTGAGGGTTTGGTTGTCTCTGAAAGTTGTAGCAAGTGGAGGCTATATCTATTCAGATCTAGGACATTTTAGTGCCCTTTTTCAGTGGAGGAGGCTTCTACTCCATTGGGAGGAGTGTATTCGAGTGCTTGGGCATCATTTTCTGATCTTGGCATGTGGCCAACTATTATCTATACCCTACACCACATTTTCTGTTCTAGATCTGCGTTATTCCTATAGGTGTTGTTGCAGGGAGTATTGGCACACCATTTAGAGAGATGTATTTCAAGTGTTGGGGATTTTCCCTTCACTTTGAGATCCATTGAAGGAGATCTATACATTGTACATTTCAAATCTCATTTGCATATTTCTGAATACTTATGAATATCTGAATAATTTTGCAGTTCTCCTTACTTAGATCTCAGATCTATTGCTTGTACTTGGTGTTTTGCTCAAAACCCCAAGGGGGATTCAAAGAGGAGCCTTTATAGTGTATGGGTCTGTTATAGATCTGACTTTTCATGCACTTATATGCTATAAATATAAAGTGTAATCAATAGTTGTTTGTAGCTCAATAAAATAACACTGTCAAGGTATTTTCAGTCTATACATGTGGTTGCAGCACCTGTTTTGAGGGATTTTCTTCTATTGGTGTCTTGCATTTCCAGCTATGCATCTTATGGGCCTCATTATAAATCAATTTTGCTTTTGTAAATACTTTTGAAGGGCCTTTTATTGGCCTCCTACTTTGCTTCAGATGAACTACGTTATTTTCCTGCATAACTTTCATATATTTCTACATTCCCCATTTGGGAATACTACAGTGGTATCAGAGCACCATCTTGGCATAGAATGTGCTTTCTAAGAATCCAATATGTATTTTCAAGAAAATAAAATATAGAAGAAGTTTTATTACACTGAAGACAAATAAAACAAGGGAAAAACCCCTTTATCTGTAAGAATGAAGGGGAAAGAGTTCTCAAAAACTCTGTTCCAAACTATGCATGAGCTAAAAAGAGAAATTAGGGAAATGAGGAGGGAAAGACATGTAGATCCCCCAAGAATATTTTCACATGAAGAAAGCCCCAGTTATTTACATTATGTGTGTAAGCATTCAGCTACACAATCAGATCCACAACTTTATACTATGCCCAGATTTACTGCAAGGGACATGGAGAAATAAGATGCACCAAAGAAGGAGACTTTGAGTGATTATCTTCAGGAGTATGAATCTTAATCTTGGAGATTCAAGGAGCACTTGAAATTCCACAGGTTATGCCAACTCAAGGAGGAAAGAAGATCCAACAAGCACAGCAGAAGCAGAAGAGGTAGGTTCTTTCTGCCAAATTTTGATGGATCCTCCACATGCACAACCAAAGAATGGATAGATTAGCTAGACTTGTATTTGGATCTACATCAAGTTTCAGAAAAGGAAGCCATTAAAGTAGCATCATTGCATCTCAAAGGTAAAGCTTATGCTTGGTTTTTTTTTGAATTGTTTTCATTAAAGAATGCAAATATATCTACTTATGCTAGATTCACTAAGATATTAGTGAAGATATTTAATGTAAATCAATCTGAAACATCTTTGATTAAGCTAGCAAAGCATGATCATTCAAAACCCGTGCATGAGTTGGAAAAATCTATTACACCAACTCCACTTCAGATTTCTATTGAAGGGGATAAAGACTTGTGTGATACCTTGCCAAGGGCAAGATCCCCATTACATGAAGATATTTCTTCTCAAAAGGAAGTCATGGAGATTCCTCTTTCAAGGGAAGACCAAGATCTAAGGTCTCTCATGGATGATAAGGTTTTCTCAAATATTGATGAGGAGGAAGAGCAAGAAGGCAGTAACAACGTTGTCACTTTAGAAGAAGAACCATCACCCCATGGGGATGGACATGAAGTTATTGCTTCAAGAGAAGGATATTTTTCATCTTTGCAAAAGGTTCCCAAGGAGCATCATGTGACAGTAGTAATGGGAAATAACACCTTTCTCCAAGGAGGAGGAGAAAAGATGGATCATCATTCAAGGATGATGAGCATGCACCCTTTTTTATTTCAAGGGGTTTATATTCATAAGAAGGAGATTGATTTATATAGCAAAGGAAGGGACATATCAGTCCACTCATTTACACAGTCTACTTCAAATTTTGAAGTCTCTTTACATGGAGGAATTCCAACAGGGAGACCCCCTCATTGGGAGAAGAATAAAGTGTTCTCTCAACTTAATGTAACAGTGACATATTTGGCTAAAGAAGGAGCCTTGGAAGAAGCTACTACAGCGCTGAGAACCTTTAATGGGTTTCAAGGAGAGATGATCAACTTTCTGAGTTGGACATTGCCATATCCCACTCAGTTATCCGTGCTAGAAAATGATTTAGAGATCTATAATGACATCAACATGGTGTCAAAAGGCCACTCCATATTCTTGGTGCAGCAAAGGATACCTCCACACATTAGAGAGATTTCTGAATATGACAATAGGGTATCAACACTCTTGCATGCATGGGCCAAACTATGGAAGTTCTGGAGGGAAGTGACCTTTCAAAAGAAAGATGGCTTCCATGAAATTCAATCTTGTCTTGGGAAAGATCAGCTGCAAGGGAGGAAACAAATATGGAGTGACCTTACTCCAATGTGTGACTTTGGAATTCAACATGTCTAGGAGAACCATGATAGTACAACTACTTTATTTTAGAATTTTACAGTGTTGTCATTGTTGGGAAGCTTAGATCCATATTGGGAGTCCCAACTCTTGGTGGAATATTCCAAGAACCTCTTCGCATGTAAGGTTCTTGATGGGCAAGTGATAGATGGGAGGTATAAAGTAATTGATGGAGTCATCTATTTCCATGATTAGATCTATTTGACTAGAGATTCAAAGCTCAAAGGTAAACTACTATATGTAGCCTCCGATATCGTGCTCTCTAATCCCACTGGTTTCATTAGGACCTACCATACTATTTTGGAGGGATTCATGTGGGAATACTTCAAATAGGAGATGCACTATCATATGAGGAAGTGCATGGATTGTTTGGAGAGTGAGGAGAAACACAAATCTTGGGAAGAGTTATCATCACCACCTTTTTACTCAGGGGGTGTGAGAGGGAGCTCATCTATGAGCCACCTCACTGAATTAAACCAAGTGTATGGTAAGGATTGCATTTCTGAACATCATAATGTATGTACTATTTACTTGCATTTTATTACCACATATATGCAGGCCATAGCTCCAAAGAGGAGTATCATTCCATACAAACTTCATGGCCAACTTTGGGCCACAAGTATTTTTGAACATGGCCACTCCCTTGGAGGTCAAAGGGAGATCTTGTTTCATGATGGGTGCATTCATAAGGCACCAAATATATCTCACACTTTCAACCATAGTGAGATGACTTGGGTAGCAAGTAAGTGGTGGGGAAACCACTTACCATATCACTATCTAATGCAGTCAGGAGATCTACTGTGCTGGTTCCACATGTGGGACTATGATCCACCTCCATCATTGCATTTTATTGTTTATGTATTACTAGTTTTGATCCCTCATGATGATGATTCTTTTTTTGTTAGGGAAATGATAGGAGGAATGACACATTGGTTGGATATGTCCATTGGGAATGAAACTTCCCATATTTATTATGCTTCAAGAGGAGGATGGGACATTATATGGCTGCTACACTATATCTTTTGTTTCCTTATGCAAGGGGCCATATGTTTGACTTATGTCTTTGGGAGAATCCTCTCCCCTGGGAGAAATTGTGGCAAGACATGTGTTGCTTGAATCATATTCAGCTAACACCTATTATCCTCTACTATTTCAAGCTTTAGAGAAGCTTATGGCAACAAGAAGGTGGTTGGGTGGCGTCTTGTTGTATTATGTTTTGAGGCAGCAAGAAGAAGAATAGTGTTGGTCTCAATGGGAGGACTATTGTCACCATATAATATATCATATGACACTTAGTCCTTGTTTCTTTTGGAGCACATATGGTGATGATACTCTATTCACTATATGCATGGAGGATTGGGCAAGGAGACACCCTAGAACTAATGAGGGGAATCTTGGGGTTTCAAGTAACTTTTGGCTTCATGAGGACTATATTGTTGCAGCCCAGGATCAATAGCTCCAAATTTATCATAAATGGAGGGAGAGGTAGCGTAAGTTGAACAATCGTACTTCTCATTTTCAGCCATGCAACCCCTACACATTGCATAAGGAGGGGATTGGTGACTGTTTCTATGAGCTACAGAGGATGGATCATTTTGTTTGGATGATAGCATGGAGATTGGAGTTTCTCATTGAGGTTTAAGCACCCAACGTTTATCATCTCACATGCCTTAAGGAGACTAGTGGATAACATATAACTCTTTCCATATATCTCCCATTTCTTCATGATGAAAGTTGTTTGGTTCATTCACCAAAGGAAAAATTTTATTCTTGGGAGGAGACATATCCATTGGAGATTTTGCAATGTCCTTGTAGTTGCTTGAGGACAAGCAACATTTTGGAGGGGAGGACTGTAATATTCCTAATTAGTCCCAAGCTAATTGGAGTATTAATATTTTTTTTTTCTTTCTTTACTTAAAGAATAAATGTGTAAAGGAGGTTCATAAAGCTCCTAATAAAGAATAAATCAATGCCAAATATGAAAAAGGCTAAATCTTGGCTATGTAAGCAAGCACCCTTAGGTGTGAAAGGGGCTAGATATTTTGACTAGGTCAACCTTGACCAAATCTACAACACTGTCTTGGAGGAGTGGCTATCAATGAGGCAAAACGCAGTTTTAGATGGACATGGATTGTGTGAAAGGAGATATCTCATTGAAGGTGGCTTAGGGTTTACAAGATCTTAACTTATATAAGGAAGGGGATGGTAGCATGAAAAGGTGGTTGAATAATATGATATTTTGATATATTGTCTATTTAGACCATATATATTTCTTTGGTTGTTTAGCCTAGATTGCAAATGCTGTTTAGCATTGGGTGTTCCTGTTCAGGAATCTCACCTCTTCCCATTGAGTAGCTCTTGGGAGAGTTTGTATTGCATATTCCATTATTTGGATTGAGACCAAGTTTCTTCTTCCAACTGCAATGCATATCTTGTTGAGGGTTTGGTTGTCTTTGAAAGCTGTAGCAAGTGGAGGCTAGATCTATTCAGATCTAGGACATTTCAGTGCCCTTTTTCAGTGGAGGAGGCTTCTACTCCATTGGGAGGAGTGTATTGGAGTGCTTGTGCATCATTTTCTGATCTTGGCACATGGCTAACTGTTATCTATACCCTACAACGTAGTTTCTCTTCTAGATCTGCATTATTCCTGTAGGTGTTATTATAGGGTGTTTTGGCACACCATTTGGAGAGCTAGTTTTCAATTTTTGAGGATCTACACTTTAATTTGAGATCCATTTAAGGAGATATATACACTGTACATTTCAGATCTGATTTGAATATTTCTGAATACTTCTGAATATCTGAATAATTCTATAGATCTGCTTACTTAGATCTCAGATCTACTGCTTGTATTTGGTGTTTTTCTCAAAACCCAAAGGGGGATTCAAAGAGGAGCCTCTATAGTGTATGGATCTGTTATAGATATGATTTTTCATGCACTTATATGCTCTATATATAAAGTGTAATCAACAGCTATTTTCAGCTCCATAAAATAACGTTGTCAAGGTATTTTCAGTCTATACATTTGGTTCTAGCACCTCTTTTGAGGGATTTTCTTCTATTGGTGTCTTGCATTTCCATCTATGCATCTTATGGGCCTCATTATACATCTATTTTGCTGTTGTAAATACTTTTTAAGAGCCTTTTTATTGGCCTCTTGCTTTGCTTCAGATGAACTGCGTTATTTTCCTGCAAAACTTTCATATATTGTTGCATTCCCCATTTGGGAATACTACAAAGTATTGGTTGACCATTTGGACCATAGGGTTTGCCCAAAAATGTGTTACCAATAGGATAAGTAAAACTTTCTTGATAAAATTTCCTAGTGGGTGGGGGTGTAGGGGTATATGGTTGTTGTCTGTAGGGTATATTGTACTGGGGGGCGAACTGTTGGTTACACCTAGTGTAAAAGTTACCCCCTTTTCCAAATGGATTTTGGGGTTGATTTTCCCATATGGATGAAATAGAGCTATCCGGAGGCATACTTCTATTCGCATAGTTAAGCAACAGCATAGACCCTACACCGGAAGTTTGACCACTCAAAGGACTAGTGTTAACAATAGGTTTTCCTGTTTGTCGTAATGATTGCAGGGTACCAAAGTGCCCCCCATCATCTGTGTGTTGGTGAAACTGCCCCTTGGCATGGTGGCCAAGGGGTTTGAACTCAGCAAATATTCTAACTGAAAGGGTTGCTAAAAGGAATGGAACTAGCCCTTCTTGCGGGAGTGGGGAACGTGGGTCCTGGTGTAGTCACAGTAGGATTAGATCTCGAAGGATTCGAAGTTCCACTAACAGTTGTGGTGACCGCAGTGCTAGGCTCGGCGTAGGCTGGCTACTGGGGTTGTCGATTATTGGTGTAGAACTGACTACCAGCAGGGAAGATGGTGGTGAAACTAAGTTGGTTGCCATTGGCATCCACCCTATGTGTGTTTATTGTGAAATGAATGTTGGTGCTGCCGAAGACATATCTTGGCTTGGTGTAACTTGAACTAACAATGGCACCAACAAGTCAGTGAGAGGAGGATTTCAAGGAGGTATGACTCCTTCCGTAAAAGGATCCTCTGGAAACTCCGTGTGATATGGGGCTCTGTGAAAATTAGGGTGTCACTGGAGACTACTCTTCCAAAGAAGGTACGGGCTCACCGAGACTCAACTCCTCCTCTGGTGTTAAGACAGACAATGAGGGTCGAAGGACGCCATGGTGAACGCTTTATTTTTAGAAAATTTGAATTATTTTTTATGTATTATAAAGTATCAGTGATAGTAACCACACACCTAGAAAAGAAAAAAGAAAAAAGGACTTTCTAAAATAAATCAACTAGCAGCCAGAGCAGGGTGGCCTTGTCTGAGTACTACCATTTACTGGATATGAAACCCAGTATCACAATAAAATACAGAGACGGTTAGTCGTAAACACAATTACGGTTACTCTAGAGCTTTGCCCAAACCTAGAAAATAGGTGTAAGCACTCTCGTGAAGACGAGTACCCTCCCAAAGACCGAAGACAAATTAGGTTTGTATGTTTTAGGTACCAGGACAGCCCGTCCTAGTCACCTTTTGTAAGTCCCTGGAAATTTTGGCAACTAAGGATACCTCAAATCATAGACATCATCAGGGGGGTCACAGTTGTAGACAACACGTTATATGCATAGAACACCTAGATCCTTGATCTAGTTTTGACATCCCCGAAGGGAACCCCAATATATAGCATGCCTACTCAATGCACTCGAAGGTGGGCTACCTTCTCATGCACCCTGGTGTTGTCTCGTGCTTAACTCTGGTGGTGGTGGAGTGGTCCCAATAATATGAGTGCAGTAGGATTTCACTTTTTAATGTTTCAAGTTTTGAGATCTTGGGCGATTTTCTCACTTCTCCTACCCCAAGATCCTAGCTTGAACTATTGTTGGTGTGAGCTCAGAAAAATTTATATGATTAATTTTACTATCACTTGATTCTTGGTGTACTTGATTATTAGTCTTGCGGAGGGGGAGTGGACATATGAAATGTGATGAGACTCTGGCTCAAAAACCATGCAGAAACATGCTCTATATATTCAATTCAATAAAGAGTTTATTATACAAGGAGAGATTATTTCAACATCTGTGCACCAAACATTCAAATAACACATTTCATCATTAAATATTTATACATCTATCTATCTTCTCCTAACAAATTTTTAACCAAAAATTTTCAGAAATAATTCAGCTAAGTTTAGAAAACTAAAACAAAAATCTTCTTCAAAAGTAGTAATTTAACGTTAAATTTTTAAACAAGAACTAAGTCAAAAAATTCTAACTAGTAATCAAGCATAGGGATCCAACAAAAGAAGCTAATCTGATGGCCAAAAACTCCAAAACCAAGGGAAACACAACAGAGGTGTACACAACAGATTTTGGTTGGGTAACGCTGGGAAGCGGAGGCTACAGAGCATTAATATTAAGACTAACGAACTGTATCTACGCAGAAGCAGCATTATAATGCATTGAAACACTTACATAGGAAGCGTTACTCAGGGTAAAGTTGCATAAATGGCTAAGCAAGGTCTAATCTGGACTCTGTGAGCTTTTGAGATGATTACTAAGCATATAAGTTGGTCGAAAGGATATGTGAATATAAGGAAAAAGGTAAAGTCATAGGAACAACCTGGAAACTTGGGGTTTATTCCCTAGTGGATTCTGTTAGCGCTCAAATCTACCTCAGGCTGAAATGAAGTAAACTCAAGGCTACATCAAACCACGCTCAGCCTCGTAGCTAGCCCTACGAGGACAGGAGAGGGCTCTCTCCGTCAATCTCGAGAAAATGAGCAATAGGATGCGAGATGACTTACAATAAGAACTGATTTTAGGCTAGTAAAGAGATAGGTATGTTTGATTTTTTGTTTTTTGGGTTTTCGCTGGAGAAATGGGAAAACAAGTTTTGGGTCCGGGGATAAGGTCAGACCTTTGCAGAGTTCAAGCTGGGGCGAGGTAGGTGATGATCTTGATGCTTTTGATTGATATATGAGCGTATTGTGACAGACGAGAGTCAAGAGGTAAAGAAAGGAACTGGAATCTCTTCTCCAACACTGAAACATATAGAACTAATCAATTCAAAGGCTGCTAATCGTAAACAATGGATTCAACCTTAATCACTCATTCAACTTAGTTCAGAAGCATAATGAAAGGATGGCATACATTAAACATGAGGAAACTTACAGTAAACAAAGAAGAAACACCATCAAGAACAGAACACCACAAGGATCCCAACAAGTGCCGCAAAACCCCTGATCTTTCCTTAGCCAAAATATGAAAAATATGTACAATGATATCAAAAGTATCCCAAGAGTCCAACCTCTCCAACCCCTGAAAATGATCGAGAAATTACAATATATAGATCACTCTAACACCTTTCCCCACCTCTAGGGGTCGAATTCCCTCTTCAGGGATCAGTTTCAACCAATTCTAATCATGGAACTACAATCTAGGCAACTAACAACTTGCCTCTAAAAGAGTGGAAACTGATCCATTACATGATTTTTTACCCTTTTGAGAGTGAATCTTCTAGAATAGATAAAAACAAGCCAAAGTTACATGCCAAACATGAATTTACATCATAAAAACCCAAAAATTCCATCCACAAGCAAAACTGGTCCACACTAGGCGAAAATCTGAGCTGGCAGTTGAAAATTCAAGAAAAATTTAAGTGGGTCGCTCTTGAGCCGAGTGGGTCGCGCGTTTTCCAGCCTGAATTTGAGGTACTTCCCGGCATCCAAATTTAGCTCATGATAGCTTGTTGGAAAGCCCTGGATGTTGACTATCCAACCCAAGTAGAATGTCTGAATTTGGAGTTCATTTGACCCTCCAAAACTTCTTTCTCCCAGAAGTACTCCCTGCTGGTGCAAAAGGTGGCAGCAAGGTGGTTTTCATGGTGTTTTTGAGCTTTTTGACCATCCAGATTTTGATGAAATGCTAAGTTGACTTCTGAGGATGCATAACTAACCATGAAAAATCCAAAAATGTAAAAATTTCCTCCAGAAAGTGTCCCAAAAAAAAGTGAGCGCATGAGTGCGCGACCCGCTTAACTGAAAACCCTGTTTTTGAGACCAAAAATTTGAAAATGACAAAATTTTCTCCGAATTTGCCCAAATTTGGAGCGAAGATCCTCCATCATGTATCTTGCTCATTCAATGAAGCCTCAGCCAAAATCCGGAGTGGATCAGGCTTTTTCCGCCATTTTAGTGCTCTCCTGGTGCATGCAGCTCCTGTGGTGAAAACACTGTCTCGGTTGTATGATGTGTTGTTGTCAGTCATGATGTAGCAATGTGTATGTTCAACCTGTTGAAAATGAGAAATGGGACCTTGGTGTCTTTGTCTCCATCATGATCCTGTGAATATACCTACGCTGATGAAGAAGGCGAGACCCCTTCCACGCCATGTGGAGATAGTACTCGCGTTGCTGATGAAGTCAACGAGACCCCTTCCACCCCGGGTGGAGATAGTACTCGTCGTGATGCTGCAAACAAAGCTCTGTGGCCTCTCTGATATGTTACCACTACTGGCGCACTGCTATGCTTCATCTCAGTACATCAACCTCAACGATTGAGTCACTGTCCGACTCCTGCTCATACACTGACTCTGTCTCTGACATGGCCTGGAAGAAGATATTGGCACTATGTATACTGATATAGATGCAGTGAAAGAAAAGTTATAATGTATGTTCAACACCCAATAGATATCACGCACTGCCAAAGTATCATAGGAAAACAAAATTACAATGAAGATGGCTCTGTTTTAGTGGCATGAAAACTATCACTGCTTTGACCATAAGTGAGTTTCACAAATGAATTCCAGCTGCAAAGTATGGGGCAAGCTTTTTGGTAATGATGGGCAAAGTTTGTCAAAGAAGCAAACAAGTAGAGGACTGTGTTTATGAACTGGAGAACAGGGAGAAGACCATGACCATAGTGACACAAATTACTATCACAATGGTAATATAATGATAACAACAACAATGGTGATATTATGGTAATGAGGGCTATAGATTAGTCGACATAAGACTGTGCAAAATATGAAAGAGCATGAACAGCAGCGACAAGATGATAACTGAAAGTGTGAGGATCATCTATACAACATGCTAGGGTGTGAACATCTCCACCATTTGAAAGTTTTCAAATTTTCCACAAAACTGCCCATACAATTTCAAAACCCTTGAGAAATCATTTGCATGGTGAATGTAGGGTTTTCTCCAAGCATGGCTTATTGCCCAACATCAATAATATCATAATCATGCTAAAAATCCATTGAACAATGATTAAAACCTACTTGCAAGTTGTTGGAGTCAACTTGAATCAGAACTGGGCACAAAACACAAATTTCTGGGCTTTGTTGTTTAAGTGGGTCGCTCCCCCCAAGTGGGTCGCTCCCATTCATTTTTACACTGGCTGAAATGCTCAAGTGGGTCGCTCCCCTCAAGTGGGTCGCTCTTGCCTCTTGCCACATAGTGCATTTTGCAGGAAGCGTTTGGAGGCCTTCCCGGTGTCCAAATCGGGCGTGTGATAGCTCGTTGGAAAGCTATTGGAGTCTAATTTCCAACACAAGTGGAATTATGCAATTTGGATTCCATTTACCCTATCAAAAACCAAATCTCCCAACACTAGTCAAAATGAGCAGAATGAGGCTGCCTCAAGGCAGAGCGCTGTTGCAGTCAACTTTTGAAGGTCTTCCTCAACTCCAAATTGAGCTCATGATAGCTCATTGGAAAGGTATTTCTGTCTAGTTATCATTTGACTCATCATGCAAGTCATTTGGCCAACCATGCTAGGAGAAAACTTGATTTTCCCAAGGTCACTTCAGAGGTGCATTCAATTCTCCTGAGGCAACGGTATTTTTGACATTTCTCTAAAACCATGATACCTGTGTAAAAATTGAAAGAGGTTTTTATTCCATGGGATGTTGTGGACAAAACCCTCTCTCCGTTTTCGAAAATTCATCGTTTATTGCTCTGAAACATCTTTTGAGTGAAATCAATCCCGATGTGTGGAACAAGGGATTTTGTCGAAATGAAGCGAAATGAAGGGGATAAGGGGCTTATAAATTCTTGGGGAAATTTTGGGAAGTATGGAGGGATGTTAGGAAGCAGGGGAAAGTGGAATCACAGAGATTGAGTGAGGGGAAGGGGTCCAAAAGGGCAAAACACAGGCCTAGCCTAGAAAATTGCCAAGTTGTGGCTAGAAACTAGGGTTTGTGCAAAAATGAGGAATTTTAGGGATCTCAGTGATGGGAAGTGTTTAATAAGGTATATTAAGGATAGGGGAAGGTGTGTGAACATCAGGATACAAGTTTTTCCGATGATTTGACCATCCAAGAGAAATTACCTCCAAAACCCTAGGAGAGGGAAATGGACCTTACCTAGGCATAACTGAAGCATGAACAAGGCGTAAAATGACTCAATGGAACTTGAAATGATGATGAAAACTCTCTGAATGATGGTACACTCAGCTGAATGGTGACATGGACTGACATTTGGACAAATTTGAAAAGAGTGAAAACCAACCCTAGACCTAATGCCTAGTGATCAAATTTTGTTTGAAGACTCATTGAAATGACAAAATTTGACCTTGACACCTTAAAATAACTTTGTAAGAGCATGTTTGATCACTGAAGGAAGGCTGCAAAGGCTGACTCTAACAGAGTCATCAATTCTACTATAGGGTAATATGCTTGGGTGGTGGTTATTAGGTATCCCTCTTAGGGCTTTCTGATACCCGAGGGAGACTATCAGATTAGTTGTAAAGTTCCAGAGATACTTCATGCATGTTCATACTAGTATATATAATTGAAAAATAAATATGGGAAGATTACCTCTTTGTGGATAGCAGATCCTATGGAGAACACCAAGTAGTGGAGTAGAGATCCTTCTTTGTCGGCTCCAATTCTAGATCTTGCAATCAATCAAAGCACCTGTGTAATCTCTACAACAGTACAGCTTCTTATCAACTAAACTATCATATAAGGAACATAAAACAATATAGATCTAAGCCATTCATATCATACTACATAGAAGATTGAACAAAAATTGTGACACTGATGCATCGAATGGACAAAACAGATACAATCTACTAATTTATGTAAAGGAGGATTACAAATATCAGTTGCACCAAGCCCTCCTTAATCTTCCAATTCCTCTCTCTCTTTCTCTATCTTCGAGTGTGATGATGCTCAACGTAGAAAGCTCTCAATGAACTTCATTGATCTTCAAGCCCCACACTACAATAATGAAATTCTGCTCCACATATAATCAAACCTTCAACCTTAGACCAAGATCCCACAACTCCAATTTATTGGAGATGGAGAGGAAAAACCTTGCCAACTCTTTCAACCTGTTCAAATCGGGAAAGATCTAGATGTGTCCTCTCTTTTATTTTCTTTTTCCTTCCATAAGAGTTCAATTATGTTTGGCAATGCCTAATAAAAGGTTTGTGCCTTTTAGTTTCTATTTTGAACTGATTCATTTTGAGAGAAAGCAGGAAATGTCAGTCAGTTTTCCGCAAGATATTTCCCTTTTCACACTCAAACGCGGTTAATGCTGCCCCTTGGGCAAGATAGAGCATTACCCTAGGCATTAACGCTCCCTTTGCGTGGCTCAGGTGCATTATAACTCTATCTAGCTATTTCTAGGGCGCGTTACCTTGGAAAAAATGGGTCTTGTCTAGGTCATTTTCTTCCTTCCATGTTACCTTGTCCTCTAAGCTAATGAGGAGGTTATTTGTCCTATAACAAGGGAAATCCATGATATTGTATGTTCTCTAGAACACCTTTCATTTTATCAATAGCTCTGCTTAAATGATAATTCTTCTCCAATTACACCTCAATGGTTAAAACTGGTGTATTGTCTGCTTGCATTCCAAGAACACACCTTAATTTTCCCGAATTTTTGTATTGGCTAGTGTCTGTCATGTACCCTGGAAAGTGTTTTGTAATGAATTGTCAAGGAGAAAATGTGCTGCAAGTCTTAGCCCAATTAATTCGTCAAGCTCTATGTTACCCTGAGTCAGAGTTGTATATCCAATTCATTGATTATTCATTGATGGCACACTACGATAGTCTTGCAGGTCAAGAGTTTAACCAATTCATATTTTTCCTGAAGCCAGATACAAAGCAGTTTTCACCTGAAAATAAATAATTCTCCATGGAGGTTTTTGATGTAGAATTCACACCAGTACTAAGGTGCATTTCAAATATTTTGGGAAAATATGATGACAGTTCAGTAGACAAATCAGTTCTGGGAATGTTCGCCTTGATAATGAAGCCAAGAGTAGTGTTGGATATTCCTTCTTATTAACAAGAAGCTATCAATTCTCAGCTCATGAGTTTATCACTGACGGGTTCATTCAGTTTTCCCACTCTTGTTATTTATCTGTTTTTATATCAAAATGTAGAAGAATTCATGCATCTGGGGTTAAATATAATGGATATAAATAAGAAAAGGAAATCCTTGGTATTTTGGATAGACATAGTAAGGAAAGAATTGAATGAAGAAGGTTTGTTTGATTGTGCAAGCCATTATATGTCTACTGCATATAGAATTTTGAATGGAATCTCTCCCCCATGCTTCCTGCTAAAGGCTCAAGAGTTCTTGCAGTTGGGGACAAATTTTAAGTTTGGTGATTGGTATGTCTTTGAAGATTATTTTGAAATTAGACTCTATGAATCTGGTGTAGAACCTTATAGGCTTCCAGTATTTGTGCCCATGAGATTATTTGCTTTGGAATTCATTAGGAAAATTTTAAAATTTGATCAAATACAATTTATGCCTATGAAGAAAGGTCATATGTTTAAATTGCCAATGACTGTTGGTCCTTTTATAGTTAATATGAGATAGGAAATTGATGAAGTCACTAAGATGTTAAATGAAATGCACCTATTGTTAGGAGAGAAGTGGGCTTATGACCCTCATAGTGTGATTTCTAATAAGAGAATTGAAAATGGTTATTCAACATTCATTCATATGGAAAATAAGGCAAATAAAGGTTTTGCAGGTTCTGTGAGCTCAAATGTACAAACTCCTGTTATATTAGAGAAGTCAAATAAGATAGGTAAAGAAGCAGTGATTGATTCAGAGGATGAAGAAAAAAGGACTGAAAAGAGGACAAAGCTCAATGAGGATTCTGTAGATGCTCAACCTAGTTTCTCACTACAATTGGGAGATGAGAAAAATGTCCCTGCTTCACCAAGAAGAAATGAAAGCACTCAGGAACAAGTGCCATTAATTAAACAAATGTTTTCTCAGATTGCAGAAAGAAATCAGAAAATGAAGGCAAGCATGGAGGCTCAAGCTGAGTACTAGATAACCCTAGATCAAACAAGACTGCTAACTACAATGGATCTAGAAAAAGATCAATTTAAGATTTCCCTTTCACATCCCTCTGATATGTCTATTGGTTCATCCAATAATTTTAATACTGTGAATCTAACTGTAGATGTAAATAAAATTTCATTACTTGACAAAGTAAATCTACATATGCAAATAGGTTAGATGATTGTGAATGACTTAACCAAAACCAATGCAATGGCACTCAAGGCTGAAAATATGCTTGGAAAAGTTATCAAGCAATTGAAGTTAGAGAAAGAAAATTCCAGGGCTCTAACAATCTAGAATGAAGAACTCAAAAATATTATTGTGAAGATTGGGGTAGATCCCAATGATAGGTCTATTGTACAGAAGCTTCTGCAAAGTGCCGAATCAGAAATATCTATGCTAAAGAAAAACTTGAAGTTGCCTACGTGAGAGCACTCCATGGCAACAGAGGTTGCAGAGGTAGAAAATTAGAGAGAAACTTCTTCAGCAGCTCTTGCAAAAGGAAGAAGAAATCACCAAATTAAAGCAAACTGCATTATCATTGCAGAATCACATTGAATCTCATACTTGTACTTTCGTTTATCCATCTCATAGTGAAGATCCAGTAGCTCAAATATCTCAATTGACCATCAAATTGAAGATGGTAGAGAGAGATTGGAAAAAGGAACAAGTTGATTTGGAGACAGTAACAAAGATCATGCAAGCCAAAGAAAGGGAAGTCAATAAATACATAATAGATTGCCAGAATGTTGATGCTAAAATTAAAAGTCTTAAGGAAAAGTTGAAGGGAAATATATCCCTAATATAGGATAATGATATCATATGGAAATGTTATTGCAGAAATGAAAGCAATTTGGGGTTTTTTGACTGTTATTGCAGATGAAAGAAGTATTATCAGAGATTTTGAAGAACAAGTCATGGCAGACAAGGAAAAGACAATTAACAGGGCCATTTGGGCAAGAAAATTCATTAACTTTATTGATTCCAAAACTGATCAAGAGTTGGAAGAGAACAAGATTAAAGACATGATTTTATATGTTGTGGAAATTAATAATATGATTGTCAAAAATTATTGTAGGGAGTCTATAGAAAAGAAGTTAATTGGGCTTAAGGAAGTAGTGAGTCAGTCTGATAATTATTTGACAAAATAGCAAGAGTAGGTTTGCCATCATGTTGGGGTCTTGGAGGTAGTATTTTATCATGGGATTCTTATGAACCCTTACTGGTGTTGGAAAAACTTAAGGTATAAAGTACTCATGAAAAGACTCAGATTCTTAAAGGAGCAACAATGATTAATTTCCTTTAGAGACATTTTCAGATGCTGTGGTTAGTGAAGACTTTATTTGCAAAGAGGCCATCATTCAATAGAATCATTGCCTTTAGATTGGAATATCACAAGTTGTTTCATTCACCTAAGACAAACATTAACATATGGAAGAAATGTAGAGCCTGGATGTCAGATCTATGAAAGGATCCCTCGACTTCAAAGAAGGATAAACTAGCTAGTCAAGGAAATGCAGCAACAACATCATTAGTTCACATTCAGAAAATATGTTAGGATTTATGTTTTATGTTATTTTCCTCTTTTAAAGAGAATGTAATTGTAATAAGCAATTTTTTATGACATGTAATAAGTAGTTGATGAAGTCCTAAGTAGTTGAAGCAGTTAGGATTAGTTCCAGCAGTTACAAACTACTTTCTATTGTATTTAAAGAGAAAAACAAGAAAGAAAAAGGTTCCTAGTTTTGGACCTTCAGACTACAAATTTTGTACTCAATTTTCAAATGATTAATGAATGAAAAGAAAGTTTTTGGAATTTTTTGATATCAATGTGTCTTCTGGTTTACATTGTGTTCTTTCTGCCCTTGAATAAAATGAAGTAATGATGTTGCAGGTCTCTTTTTAGTTGTGTGAATAAGAGTTAAAATCCTTAATAGGTGCTCCTTCATTTTAACTGTTCCTTTTCTTACAATTCTTATGAAGTTTGAGGTGGTATATTCTGTACATCAGCATATCAGTTTGGGCTTCTTTTTTTCATATTCTTCTGATCATTCCATTCTATATCAATAGAAAATAGCATTGTGGGACATTCATCATATTTGATCTTTGAGGGTTTAATGATAAATATATGAAGGTGATTAAACAAAGACCAATATTTCTGTGACATATTTATATAAATTTCTTAAGCATGGATTCATTGCCACAGCCAAGGGATTGTCTCTTAAGGTACAACAGCTGGCATGGGTGTGCTTTGACTCTTTCCACTAGTTTACATGGTACCTCTATAGGAAACTTAACAGACAACTGGCTGAAGTTTTTGAGTTGTCCTCGAGCCTTATTTAATTTATGCTTTAACAAATTCAGTCTCCTCCTCATGATCAGATCACTGGTGTAGTAATTCTTTACTTGGCTATGAATAGGGAGGGTCCATTTCAAAAATATTGTTGAAGATTGTAACAAGAAAAAGTGAAATTGGCATCCGAAAACATCATCCTTGATCCTAGTGAAAAATAAGCACCTTCACTAGGTGGGGCCCACACAGGGTATTTTTAGGTGTATGTCTATTTTTAGAATGGTAAGCATATTCTAAAATTAGCATGAGACTAATTCTAGATGGTTGAGAAAATTCTATCTTTAGATGAGTTTCTAATTTTAGATATATGGGAAAAGTTTATTTATAGATCGCATATCTAAAAATAGAATGCATGTCGATTATTATTAGCCCTTAATAAAAATCAGACAATAAATAATAACTTATTCTTTTGAAGCACTTGATTTTAGTTAACTGATGTGGAAAACCAGTTGATGGAAGGAATTACACATTCAAAGACTGGTTGGTGGGACATGCACAATGGACTTCGTTGTAACTGAGTGTGGCAAAGTTGTAACAAAGTTGGAAGAGTAGTTATGTGAGTTTCTATTTAGTTTAACTCAATTAAGTGAGTTAAAATCAGTTGTGCTAGTTGTAACTCATGATATACTAGTGAGAGATTAGTGAATTAATTATTTAATTAATTCACAGGCAGTGTCTCACATGCAACAGAAGAAATACAACAGTTAACTACTTGCATGTCAGATCCAGTGGAGACCCAGTGGAGAGATAGGTGAAAGGGTCTAGTTGACTATCAGTTGTGACTATAGTGGTGCATTCAATGCATCCACACACACATTGGAGATGCTTATGAGGATTGCACAGTCAAGGCAGGAGGTAATAATTCATTCAGAGCTTTTTCTTCAACACGGATTGCTGGAATACTTCAATTTGAGCTTATTCAAAGGATTCCTTCACTTGTTCTTTCCAAGTGGCTGCTACCAATCATTTCACTAGTTTCTTGTGCAACACTCTAGGCTCCTCCATCTCTTCTACATCAATAACATGTTTTCTATTTTCTTTCTTTTGAGCTACTGTATGTTTTAGCTCTCTATTATCCTTTTCTAAATGGGAAATCCAAGGTTGTACTTTATCGAGATTATCTTGTAGTTGTGTTATCTCAGCCTATTTATCCTTCCATCTGCTCTTCTTTCTCTACCTTGGGTAGTTGTATATCTGGTAGTTGTACCTCTAGTTCATCCAGTTTTACATCTGGCTCATTTATCTCTTCTTCTATCTCACTCACTTTCTCACAAGTTTCCTTCATTGTAGCCATTTCTAGCGTGTCTTCAAGGATCTCAATATTTGTTGGAGGATTTGACTCTCTAGTTGACTGTATTTTGCAATATCTTGCCCTTAGCCTCGACCCCAACCTAAAATGAAAAGGTGGTTTTGGATTCTCTTGTGTTGGTTGAGTTTTTCCCTTCCCTTGGTCTTGGCATGTTTTCTCTGCCTCAAGTTCCTTTTCTTTTTCTTATGGTGCCTATTGATCCTATTGTGTTTCTTGCATATTCTATGGTTCTCCTATCTTCTATGGAGACATCTCTATATGTGGCAACATGCCCACATTTACTAGAAACTCATCCCATGTTAGGCTCGTCTTGTCAATTTCATGTAACACTAGAAATTTAATTAGGGAGAATTGGAACAACTTTGGCTAATTTTTGTCTCCCTTTCCTTTCACCCTCTCTGCCATTTTCCCCAAAAACATAAGGAGGTAATAAGGTCAATTTAAACTTCTTCTACCAGTATAATGCATGAGAAGTCTATTGTGATAATGATAGACTATGTTTAATCGACCTTCACATGTGAAGTATCATTGGAAAAATTTCAGGATTTGACTGTGTTAGTATAGCAAAAACGTTTTAGGGAAGGTAGTAGCATATTTTTTCTTAAACTGAGGCTTGAAAAACTCCTTAAAATGTGAAACATCTATCTCTCTTCCCTTAAACCAACTCTCTCCTTGTAAATGGATTCATGTGGCCTGAGAGATACCCTCTTTAGTCTCCACAAAATCAAAAGCACCTAGTTTAACCCTTTCATTTTTGAAGATCTGTGCAAATGTATTTTCCAGCTAGGCATGATGCTGATGATCTTGAATCTTCTCACAAAAATGGAGAAGTTAACAAGGCCAAATGGATCTAAATAGGTTTAGTGAGTGTGGAATGAACATGAAGTTATGAATGTAGTAGGTTTAAAGGGAAATTAAGGATCCTTCAACATACTAGAAACAAGAAAAGCTTTCAGGATCATAGCATAGCAAAACTGAAGAGCAATAAAGGATTCTTTAACTAGACTTTTGCTAAACAGACCTCAAAACAACAAACAAGTAATCCTAGAGAGAAGTTAAGAATTCTCTAAACATTACTTTCAAAAAAAGAGAACTTTTAACATAACATTTCAGTGATACTAAAGAGAATTTAAGGATTCTTTAATTAAGCCTCAAGGAAGAAAACACAAAGATAAAAGGATGCAGACAGAAGCAGGGTGCCAAGAGAGCATATCTTACTCTAATATTTATGTCCTATTATCAAAGAGACCATGAACATAATGAAAACTAAAGGAAAAAAATACAAGAGTGGAATAACATCACCATCTAATAGAGCTCATGAATCCTAGGAATTTGCTTGATCCATTGATGCCCAATCTAAAGAAATCACAACACTCCAAAGCCAATTTCTTCAATAAACTCAGAGTCTATATCATATTAAGCTCAGTAACCAGCCAACAAAATACAATGAGGCCTCCATGCAGTATTTGACTAGAAAAGGAGGACCAAAACCCCAACTAGGGTTTTAGCAACTATTAATTACTCATAAATGTCATTTTTGTCCTATGATACCATGCAACGCCCAAGGCACATCTATCCTAATTCAATAAATGCAAAAACAATTCCTCAACCAATTTTGGAAAAAAAATGACTTTGAGGCTCCTCAATAACTTCCAAAATATCTCCAAGTGTGTTTTGTTGAATTTTTTACAAGGGCATAGCACTGAGGTTCAAGTGTGTTTTGTTGAATATACCCTTAGTTTTCCATTTGGTTTCCATTTTCCTACTCAAAAACAAATTCTCCCAAGACTGCTAAGGGCGCAGCGCCAACTCTGAAAATAGGGAAGAAAGTTGATTTATTGCATGTTTTTGGTACTTTTGGAGTACCAATTTTGCTCCAAATGAGCTGAAACTTTGTGAGGGTGATGTACCTAGCCTGATGAACCCAAAAATGTAAACCATTCCTTCATTAAGTGCCCCAAAAAAGAGCACAGTGCCAGTGGTGCTACACCTTTGGCCCTTCAAAAACAGTCAAAATTCCAAAATCTTCAAAATTGTACCAAAACTTGGATTTTCTTCTCAAGAACTCTTCTAATCTGTGTTGTCTCTTTTATATTTATATCTACCCTTAGATTTTTCTTTAATAATTTTTAGTTTGTGCCTTTAAACTTGATTTACCTTCTAACTTATGTTTTGAGCCTCTAAGCCTGATTTTCCCTTTACTGTTTGCTTTATCCTTGAGTGAATTTGATCTTGGAACACTTATAAGGTAATGACATTCCTCCACATGGGTTTATACTCATCATTTTCATCCTTGAAAATTTTTACTTTACATGTATCTCTACCATGGTAAATCCATTTGGGTATCATTAGTAAAATTAGGTCTCAACATTGTGCCCTCTGCAATCATTTTAGGTTCTCCCTCTGACATCTTGACAACTCTTCTTTCTTGAAACCCTAGGGCTAAATGTAAAAATGAGATGAAAGAGGGTAATGGAATGGCAGTTTGCAATGTGAATGAAATGAGTGAATGAAGGGTCAAGCTTAGATGACTGAACAACCCTCAACATTGTAAACCCTTTGTCTATCGCTGATTTTCTTTGCAGGCAGATGAAGTAATGCTAATCAGTGATTGTCAAGTTTAAGCCTTTAGGGTTCTTTCTCAGGGCTTCAATTTCTTTTAATTAAATCATAAAAATTTCTTGAAACATAACTTGAGGACCTATATATACCCCTATCAATGCTCGGAGAACCTTGTAGGAAGTTTGAAAGCAGTTTGAGGTGACTTAAGTGGTTAATTTTGCTTAGGAAGCCCTCCTAGCCAAGGGTGCAGTGCTAGTCCTAGGCATGCAACTCCAGTGTAAAATGCATGGGGGAATGTTTCCAAGGGCACAACACCCAAACCCTGCCTCATAGTGCTAAGCTGAGCATGTAGCGCCAGGAAAACTTGTCCCAATTTTGATTTGGAAACTCAAAATTTCTTCTCCTCTGACTACTCTAATGATTTTGCAAGGGTACAATGACTCATATGGAATACGAAATGACCCTTTATAGGCTTGGGAATCAATTTTAACTTTTCAAACCCACTTTTTAATGTTTATGTCATTTTCACTTTCTCACTAATGTTTTTTGACTTCTTGTTTGCAGGTGAGTGAAAACATTAACTTGGCTTTCCCCTTTGAGATTTGACATGTTTATTTTGATGATTTTGTGATGATTACACATGACAGCAGCTTCAAAATCCTTTGTGATTTCCATTATGAAACTCAACTTAACCTTCTCAACTTGTTTTCATGCAGGAGACTAAAATATTTTGAGGTAGACTGCTCTTTTTCTTCTTGAGACATGATATGCTCATTTTTACATTTTGGAGTTATATTACACATGATGGCACCTTCAAAACTTTCTATGACTTCCATTACAATGTTTAACTTGTCTTTCTCAGCTTGGCTGGAAGTTAGGAAATTTGTGTTCCTTTTGATCCTGGAGACTTTGACATATTTATTTTGTCATAGAAGCAGCCTGAAAATCCTCCTTTTCTTTTACCTTGGAGCTCAACATTATCTTTTTATTACTCGGGCATGACAAGCCCATTTGACACCATTGGGAGGGTTTCACATAGCAACACCTTCAAAAACCCTCTTTTGTCTGCACCATGGATTTTAGACTATGCTTTTACCTTCTTTGACACTTGTGATTGCAGGTGACTGAAAACACTGAATTTTACCTTTCTTACTGATATTCCCTACACCTTTGCTCTTTGAGGCATGAAACATTGATTTCGACACCTTTGGGACTGAAACACAAGGAAACATCTTCAAAACCTTCTTTTTTCTGCACCATGGAGTTTAACTCATGATTTCACCTTCTTTGGCCACTTTCCAAAAACCCTAGGTGTTTGGAGTGTTTTTTAGCAATCACCAGTGTTGTCTTCTAATTTCTTTATAGCCCTTTCAAGTTCATTCATTTATGTCCAGTTCACATCACCCTTTTCCCTATTTTTTCAATAATCTTTGATTTTCTTCATGTTTGGCTTTGTGTGTCTCCTCCACGTTCATTATGCACTTGATTACTGTTTAGCACTCAACTAGTCCTTTAAGCTCAAAAACCCTAGTTTTCCTCAAGATCAAGTGGTTCTCTTTCTTCTTCTATGAGTTGTCTTGACTTCGGAGAATACCATCTACCTTACCAATGCTTTTTGCTGATGGAAATTTCAACACTCCTGCAAAAGTGTTAAAAGCCTTGCATTTACCTCTTGCAAACTTTGAGCTGATAGGGTAGTCTTATTTGCAAAATTTCAGGCCTTCCTTGAATAACCATGTGCTGACCTTCTATTACATTTGAGTCAGCTTCTAGCAAAGGAAAAGAAGTTCTTGGAAAACCAATGATGACCTTTAAAACATGTGCAACCCTGATGACCTAATGGGAAGGTTTTTTGACCTAGTCTTTGACTGAATATTGGCTTGGAGGCTTCAAGTGAAAAACAGAGTGTTTTTCAAAGTGTTGTATTGAAGAACCAAAATCCAATGTACTTTATTTATCTAAAGAGCCTATAGAGATAGTTTTGAGACCATCAATGCTTGAGGAACCTAGGGAACATGGGAATGAGTTGGCTATAGGAAACCCTATATGGAAAGTGGAGGTATGGGCAAAGGAAAAACAAAGTAATGAGGTCATAGGAAGGAAATTAGGGTGGATATGAGAGGCACAAGTCATTAAGGAATCTTTTTTAGGAGTGCCAGGGTGACCATGAAATGGCAAGGTTTATAGAATAGTGAAAAAATTTCTATAAGGATAATGAAGGCAGTGAGATTTCTAAAACTCACAATGTTCAAAGAATGTTGTTTCTAGAAATCTAGAACCAATGTATAGTCATCTACATATAGTAAAAATTACTAATGACTAATAGTGGCTCCACTTGGGGAGGGCAACTCCTTTTCAGGAGGTGTCCAGAACTTCATAGTTTTAGATCTCTGAGTTTTGAAGATTAGTACCTTACTTGTACTTGGTAGATCCCTCTTCCTTCATTTTCTTATCTTACTTTTGAAGCTGTGATCTCAAATTCTAAATAAAATGATTGCTTAAATATCAATTCGACCTACCCATCATACTTTACCTAACATTTTTTCCTTCTAGGTGCATTTGGATTGGCAAACCCTTGACATATTTTCATTTCAAAAGAGTTAAAACTATCTATGTCTACCCTTATCACTTCCAAGAGCTCATATTAGGCTGATGAACTCTTTATTATCTACCTAATCTACTGATCTATCAAGGCTAATATGTTTGATAGATTTTCATTCTCTATCCCACCTACATGAAATTCAAAACATGACTAAACCAGCATTAAGCAATCTGATTTGTCATGGGCTATGGAATTTTGGACAATCTGCACACATAAATTATTTCTGTACAAGAAAAAACTAGAAAACATGAGGGTTGTGATTTAGAATTGGTTATGCATGCCTCTTTTTCTCTTTTGGTTCAGATTTGACCATTGAGAACCAGCATCTTTCCTAATCTAACCTACTGACAAGTCAAGTTTACATGGTTTGGAAAATATTATTTCACTAACCTATTAGCAGAAATTCAAAACATGTTCAATCAAGATTAGGCTAAATGACTTAACAAGAAAAATATTAGTGGCATTTAGGCTTGCACACTTTTATAAATACTCTTTTTTGGGTATGGGGTTGTACCTATTCTTTAAACCTGCCCTCTTTTTATCTTTTCTTTGTTTTTGTGTTTCATTTTTATGATCTTTTCTTCAAACAATGTTAGGTACAATGAATGAAGCCATAAACTAATAAATTTTAATTAAAATAGTGCTTGAGCATCCTACCATTGACAGGACCTCCAAATAACTCAATTCCATCCAACTCTTGTAGAAAGAATGCATTGTTACCTCTTGCTGAATAGATGATTTATGGACCTTTCCATAGATTTTCAAATTTTCCATGCTTTCCTTTGTCCTCTATCCTTGAATCCCATTTCAGCACTTTGTCTTCAATCTGGAAATAATTTTCCTTAGTCCTTCGGTCAAATATCTTCTTGATGTTCTCTTGTACTGCTTATGTTCTTTTGTATACTTCTTCTCTTGATTTCTGCAAGTGAATGGTTTGGTTCAGCCTTCTTTGCATATCATTTTCTTCTGATTGTACCTCTTGAAGAAGCTTCATCACTGAGACTCCCAAAGATGTTAGGAAAACTGCATCCATGCCATACACTAGTTGATAGGGAGACATATTAATTGTTTTCTTTGTTGTTAGTCTATCAGCCCATAGTGCATGCACTAACTTGCTATGCCATGAATTTTTGTTCTCTTCCAACAGATTCTTGATGATGTTCACCAAACTCTTGTTAGAGGACTCAACCATCCCATTACCTTGAGGGTAATAAGCTGTAGAATGCCCTAGTGTGATGTGGTACTTGTAGCAAAAGTCCACCATTCTCTTGGACATAAATGCAACAACATTATCGGTGATGATATTTATTGGCTAGCCAAATCTAGAAAAGATGTTGGTTTCAAGGAATTTGATGATGACTAAGTCAGTGGCATTCCTTGAAGGGATGGATTCTATCCATTTGGTGAAATAGTTAGTTGCAGTAAGGATCCATTTGCATTGGGCAGAATAGGCAGGGTGTATTTCTCCAATGAAATCCAAACCCCACTGTTGAAAAGGAATTTCAACACTGATAAGATGCAAAGGAAAAGGTAGGAATTTTCTCTTCCCATCAAAGATTTGGCATTTATGGAAAGTCATTACTAGCTTGTGGATATGAGGGAAAAGGGTGGGCCAATAGAAACCAACCGTAAGGATTTTGTTGGTAGTGGTTTTCCAATAAAGATGACCTCCATATTCTCCTTCATGAAACTCATGCATGATTAAATCCCCATCATCTTCAAGTAAACATTTAAGCAAAATACTGACATAATTTTTCCAATATAAAGCTGTATCTAGAAGGCAGAAATTTAAAGCCTTTTGTTTTAGGAATCTAGCTTTTGTTTTGGACAAAGCAGGAGGAGCATTTAGATTAAAAAGAACATACAGTATATCAGCATACCAGAGTGAGTTCAAAAATTCTTCTTCAATAGGTGGAGTCACCATTTCCTCTTGTTTATCCAAGGAATGTATCATGTTTATGTCTAAGGCTCGAAAGTTTGCTTCAGCCATCAGCTTGGCAAGTCCTTGTCCTTTGATCAGTTTAGTGGGCCTGATTTCTAGATCATATTCTAAGATGATAGCAATCCACTTACCCCTTTTACCATCAGGTTCCTAATTTATAATGTCCTTAACAACTGTATGTGGAGCAAAAGAAATGACATGGGAGTGCAAGATGTAAACTATGAAATATTTTAATGCTTTGACCAAGGAAAAGCCTTATTTCTCCATGATGTTATATTTCAGGGGTGCATCTCTCAATGCCTTGCTGAAGAAAGCTATGGGTTATTCTTTTCCCATCATGTTATTTTGTAGAAATACTGCAGCAATATTGTGTTCTTATGCAAATGAGAAGATGAAGAAGTCCTTGGTAAATTCAGGGCTGATTAGAACTAGTGTTTCAGTAAGTGCTTGTTTTACCAAGTTGAAGGATTGCTTTGCTTCCATGGTCGATTTGACTCCTATCTCTTTTTTTAGAATTCTTGTAATGTTCCTTAGGAGTTCAGCAAGGTTTGGTATGAACCTTCTTAGGAAGTTGATCTTTCTAATGAAAGATTGTAGCTCTTTAATGTTCCTGGGTTGTTGATCTGCAATATACCCTCAATACTTTTTAGGTCTCTCTTAATCACTTCTTCAGATATGATGTGGCCTAAGAGTTTTCCTTCTTGAAGACTAAACAGTGTTTTCTTAGGATTTAAAGATAGACCATACTTCCTACATTTCTCAAAGACCTTTCTTAAGTGAACTAGGTGTTCTTCATCGGTTTTAGAATAGACAGTGATGTCATCAAGGTATATAACAATGAAGTAACCTATGTCCTCAGAAAAAGAAATTTCCATGGCTCTTTGGAAAGTGTTCCCCACATTCATTAACCCAAAAGGCATTTTGACATATATGAAGGTGCCCCAAGGTGTAGTGAAAGTGGTTTTGTGTTGATCACTCAGAAGTACTAGCACCTGATTGTATCCTGAAAAGCCATCAAGCAATGATATTATCTTTGAGCCTACTACCCTTTGTAGTATATGATCCATCTTAGGTAAAGGGTAGTTATCTTTCAGGGAGGCTTTGTTCAAATTTATAAAGTCTATGTATAGCCTTATTTCCCCGGTTTTCTTCCTAACTAACACAAGGTTTGAGACACATTATTAGTACCTGAGTGGGACTATGATTCTAGAATCATACATCTTCTTTATTTCCTTCTCAACTAGAGGCACTAGGATGGGGTTTATTCTTCTCAATTTCTGCTTGAATGGTTTCTGGTTTTCCTTGAGAGGAACCTTATGTTGAATAATTTTTGTGTCATAGGACTTCAAGTCCTCATAACCTTATGAAAACATATCCTTAAACTCTTTGAATAGCTCAATGTGTTTATGTTTTATGTGAGGTGGCAGATTTTTGGACAACTTTATCATTTTGGGTTCTTCTATGCTGCCTATGTTTCATTCTTCTACATCAGTCTCGGTGATTTCCATTTTTGGATTCCTAGCAAGATCATTAAAATCAAACAGCTCTTCTAATGGGGCAAGACCTCTTGGTAATGAGTTATGTTTGCATTGCAATTCCTCAAGGTATTTTTGATCTAAATCTGCAAACAATTTTGCCTCAAGAGGGTGTTCTAGAAGATTTATATCAATAATACAAGGCAGCTCTGTTATGTGTGTTTGTTTTTCAACAAAAGAATCCTCTTGATGGATTAAGTTTGATTTTGACATTTCAAACTTGGTTTTGGGCTGCAAGAAGTCTTCAATCTATTTGTCATTTCCAAATACTTGCCAATAATATATGTTATCAGGGACTGCTAGTTTGCACTTGACATTTTCTGTGTATTGTTCATTGGTATGAGATATTTGGGAAGTGCTGGCAGCAAAGGAAATTCCATTGGCAAGGCTGTTTTGAGCTCTAGGGATAGAGGTAAGTTCATACTTCTCAAAATTTTTCAAGAGGTATAAGGTCGCATTCCTATATTCTCTTAGCCTAGGATTTTTTTTTGAGTACTCTCCTTTGATTTTCCTAATGATCAAATCTGAATCTCCTTGAACAAAAATATTTTTAGCTCCTATGTTTTTTAGCAAATGTAAACCAAGGAGAAGAGCTTCATACTCTGCAATATTGTTTGTGCATTGAAAATCTAGTTTGTAGGAATGACCTTCATTGGTGTTGTGTACCCAAACACTTGCCCCTAAACCAACTTTGCCACAAGAGCCATCAAAGCTCATGTTCCAAAGAGTTTCAAGTTCAGATTCACCATTATGTTGTTGTCCAATGTTGCTAGAGTTTTGGTTGTCATGTTCTTCATTTTGTGATTGGTTTGACTATTCTGGTAGGCCTAGCTATTTCTCATTTTCATTTACTTGTTCATTAATGTCATCTTCATTGTACAAGATAAATGAGTCAAGGTCTGAATGGATGGAATAGTGAGGGGTGTTGTTTCGCCTATCATGGCTTCTTACCATGTATTTCATGTGATTTTCCTGATACAATCTCCTCTTTTGGTTAAAGACTGGGATGGTAGCATATGACATGTCCATTTGGAGGTTTCCTTGGAATTTGGCCCCCCATGATCTAGATAAAAGAATGCCATACTTCGGGGGAATTTCAACCACTACAATGTCCATGACAAGGCTCTTGGTCGGTATATGTGCCAAATTGACACATAGATCTTTGATTAGACCCAAACATTTGACTCTACTTGAATCAAAAGAGTACAAGTCTTTGTAAGGATTGGTTATTTTGAGGCCTAATATCTCCATCACTACCTTTGGCATGAGGTTGTGTGAGGCACCAGATTCTAGCATGGCATTGTGTAAGATTTTGTCATGTATGTTCAAACTGACATAGAATGGAGGGACAACCCCCTCTTGAAATTTTCCCTCCACCTCAGGTCCAAACAATAGTTTAGGCTTGTCATCAGTCAAGTTTAGAGTGTCGGTGTCATTTCCTATGTTCAAAGCCTTCAAGACTTCATTCCTATACACATCTTGAGATACCAGTTTAGTGAGGGGTATGGCTATTTTGATATTGGCAATTTCTCCCTCAAAACTAAATGGTGTTGGTTTCTTTGGAATATTTAAATCATTTTTATCAGCCATGGTATTTTCTGCAATTCTAGTTTGCTGATTCTAATTTGGAACTTTAGTTAAAAGAGTTTTTTCAGGGCCACTAGTTGATGTACTAGGGTAGCTTGGGTCACCATTATGTTGGCTAGTTTTTTCTTTGTTTTGATAAGATTTCTTAGCCATGGTGTTTGTATTTTCTACTATCTTCTTAGGATAGTTTTCAGGGGTCTTCCTAACATAAGTTTCTAGTTTTTTTTTCTTGGAGGCATCTTTGTTTTTCTTTCTTCTAAGGTCATACTACCTATGAACCTCCATAATAGCATTTTCAAATCCTAATTTGTAGTCTTTAAAATTCTCATAGGTTCTTTCATTTTGGTTTGAGGTAAAAAAACCTTGTTCTTCTTCCATGAGAAAAACATCATCCTCATTATTCCGACTCTTCAGCCTCTCTTTCTTCTTCATCTACATAGTTTTCTTGGAAAGGAGGTCTGATTTGTTGGTCATTGTCTCTTTGCCTATTTTAAGGAGGATCTCTTCTAAATTTTTGATTCATATTTATGTTTTTGGTATTTTCTTTGTTTTCCCTAGGGGGTGCTCTTTCATTTAAGTTGATTTTCTCCATCATCCTTTCCATTACCCTAACTACATTTTCAATTTTAGCATCTGATGTGGAGGCTACAGTTTCCTCTTTTTATGTAACTCTATTTTATGTCCTCATCCTAGCCCTCTTCTCAATTAGATTGGATTCTACACTCACATCTCCCTTTTGCATGTCTTCTAAAGTTAGGGGATCTCTTTTTCTCAATTGGTAGGCCATGTATCGATCAAAGCCCTCTAGAAATTTTACTAAGGCTAGGCTTTGTGGGGGTTTCATGTGAGGTGGGAGTGCATTGTATACACTATTGAACCTATCACAGTAGTCTTAGACACTTTCCCCAACATTTATCTTAAGTTTATTATACTCTAAGAGGATTTGAAGAGGATTTTTCTTAATCCCCCACTTGTTTATGAATGTTTGATAAAGGGAAGGGAGGTCATGTATGCTGTTATGAGTTAAGTTTTTGAACCATATATTTTCTTCTCCACCTAGACTTTGGGAAAACATTATCATTTTTATGGTCTCCTCTTCTAATTCTTGGTAGTCAAAGGCATCATTAATTTTGTCTACATGTTGTTGGGTAGTTGTAGAGTCAACTACAGTAAAGTGAGGAATTTTAGATTGGTATTCCTTAGGCATTGGTAGTAGAGGTTGTGGTAGCACCAGGGGGGCATACCATGCTGTCATGATGGGAGGTAATGGAATCCAATGAGGATTTACAAGGGGAGGTTTTATGAGTGGGGGTGGAGGATGAAGTGGATGAGTTTTCACAGTGGAAGCGTGAGCGGTTGTGGCAGATGTACTTGGACCAACTTGCTGATTTGAGTAGACTTAGAATGAAAGGAGCTAAAGTGTTGGAGAAGTTGATAATCAGGAGGAATGGAAGGAGAGGCTTCTCTACTAGGGATTTGTTGTATGTTGATAGGCTCAGAGCTTATCTAGTCTATCCAACTTTGTGACTTAGTTTAGAATAGGTTTCATTGATGTGGTAAGTCAAATTGGGTATCTTACAAGGCTGTGAGGTTTTCAGAGACATAAATTTCTTTATGAATTGTTCTAACACTACTTGAAACTTCAGTCCTAGAATTTTTCCACAAGATCTTTTCTGGGTCATAAACTATGGTAGGAGGGTTTGGGTCAAGGTGATATTTGGTGATGATCCTTTGTGAAGCCAGATTTCAGACCCAACCACAGAGAGGCTGAAGTTTATGAATGTTTTTTGAAAAGACAAACCTCTCTTAATAATTACTGAACTCACAGAGTGTGTAACTAGGCTCTAAACTATCAGGATGATTTACACAATCCTAGAGGAGTCTATGAGGACTAGTGGAGTTAGTAGGCCTACTGGAGGCCAGCGGACTCACCAAGTGGATGATGTTTACTACTTTGATGTTTTGCTTTTTGTCAACCATCAACAATTTTAAAAACCAATCTAGAGATGATTTTGGGTTTTCTGAGTTTCTTTATGTAACACTAAGATCTTCAATGGGTGTTATCTAGTTGAGTCATCATTTTTCTAGTATGGTGAATCAATCAGATATTACCCTTGGCTAACACTTTATTTTCTAAGTTTGACAGAGGATTTGTGAGTCTTAAGGGATATTTAAGTTGTTACTTACTTAGAGGTCCCACCGTGATCGCCATTATGTTAGGTCCCCATAATTTTGACATATTGGCATTGACCAAAAAGACAAGGGTAACAACAAACCAATATTTGGAGTCCTATGACCTAGCCTTCCTAGAATAAGAGAGGGCTCTCTCTATGTTTGTGTAAAGGATTTAACTTGTATGATTTTAGGCTAGTTATAAGGATAAGGTTTGTTTTTTTGTTTGGTTGGTTGGGTAGGTTGTCAAAAAGAATAGGTAGAGTAAGAGAAAATCAATCCATTGGGCTATGGAATCTGCAAAGGTCTTGAAAAGAACAACAATAGGTCAAGGGTGTTTCATAGGGAAAGTTAACAAGGCCAAATAGATATAAGTAGGTGTAGTGAGTGTGAAATGAACATGAAGTTATGAATGCAGTAGGTTTAAAGGGCAATTAAGGATCCTTCAACATACTAGAAACAAGAAAAGCTTTCAGGATGATAGCATAGCAAAATTGAAGAGCAACGAAGGATTCTTCAACTATACTTTTTCTAAACAGACCTCAAAACAACAAACAAGTAATCCTAGAGAGTAGTTAAGAATTCTCTGAACATTACTTTTAAACAAAGAGAAATTTTAACATAACATTTTAGTGAAAATAAATAGCATTTGAGGATTCTTTAATTAAACCTCAAGCAAGAAAACATAGAGATAAAAGGATGTAGACAGAAGTAGGGTGCCAAGAGAGCATATCCTACTCTAAAATTCTTGTCCTATTATCAAAGAAACCATGAACATAATGAAAACTGAAGGAAACAAATACAAGAGTGGAATAACATCACCATCTAACAGAGCTCATGAATCCTAGGAATTTGCTTGATCCATTGATTCCCAATCCAAAGCAATCACAACACTCCAAAGCCAATTTCTTCAATATTCTCAGAGTCTATATCATATTAAGCTCAGCAACCAACCAAAAAAATACAATGAGGCCTCCCTACAGTATTTAACTAGCCAAGGAGGACAAAAACCCTAAATAGGGTTTTAGCAACTACTAATTACTCATAAATGTCATTTTTCCCTATGAGACCATGCAAGGCCCAAGGCACAAATATCATAATTCAATAAATGGAAAAACAACTCCTCAACCAAATTTGGAAAAAACCTGACTTTGAGGCTCCTTAATAACTTCAAAAATATCTCCAAGTGTGTTTTGTTGACTTTTTTGGAAGGGCGCAACACTAAGATTCAAGGGCACAACACAAGCACTTGGAAAAATTGCCTATTTTGTAACCATGATTTGGAAGCCTTCAAGGTGTCTAACTGAGCTCCATAATAGATCATTTTAAAGCATGTCCTGTCTAGTTTCCATATATACCCTTATATTTCCATTTGGTATCCATTTTCTTGCAAAAAAATGCATTTTCCCAAGACTACAGAGGGCGCAGTGCCAGCTTTGAAAATAGGGCAGAAAGTTGATTTTTTGCATGTTTTTGGCACTTTTGGAGGACCAGTTTTGCCTCAAATGAGCTAAAACTTTGTGAGGGTGATGTACCTGGTGTGATGAACCCAAAAATTTAAACCATTCCTTCATTAAGTTCCCAAAAAAAGAGCGCATCCCTAGTGGCGTTGCACCTTTGGCCCTTCAAAAATAGTCAAAATTCCAAAATATTCAAAATTGTACCAAAACTTGGATTTGCTTCTCAAGAACTCTTCTAATATGCTTTCTCTCTTTTATATTTATCTCTGCCCTTTGATTTGTCTTTAATATTTTTGACTTTGTGCCTTTAAACTTGATTTACCTTCTAACTTATGTTTTGAGCCTCTAAGCTTGATTTTCACTTTACTGTTTGCTTTATGCTTGAGTGAATTTGATCTTGGAACACTTATAAGGTAATGAAATTTTCCTCCACATGGGTTTAGACTCATCATTTTCATCCCTGAAATTTTACTCTGCATGTCTCTCTACCATGGTAAATCCATTTGGGTATCATTATTAAAATCAAGTCTCAACATTGTGCCATCTGCAATCATTTCAGGTTCTCCTTCTGACATCTTGACAACGCCAGGCAAACTTATGCCAATTTTGACTTGGAAACTCAAAAATTTTTCTCCTCTGACTACTCTAATGATTTTTCAAGGGCACATTGACTGATATGGAATATGAAATGACCCTTTATAGGCTTGGGAATCATTTTTAACTTTTCAAACCCACTTTGTAATGTTTTAAGTCATTTTCACTTTCTCACTATTGTTTTTTGACTTCTTAGTTGTAGGTGAGTGAAAAAATTAACTTGGCTTTCCCCTTTGAGATTTGACGTATTTATTTTGACGATTTTGTGATTATTACACACGACAACAGCTTCAAAATCCTCTATGATTTCCATTACGAAACTCAACTTAACCTTCTCAACTTTTTTGCATGTAGGAGACTGAAATATTTTGAGGTAGATTGCTCTTTTGCTTCTTGAGGCATGATATGATCATTTTGACATCTTTGGAGTTAGATTACACATGATGGCACCTTCAAAACTTTTTTTGACTTCCATTACAATGTTTAACTTGTCTTTCTCACCTTGGCTGGCAGTTAGGAAATTTGTGTTCCTTTTGATCCTGGAGACTTTGACATATTTATTTTGTCACAACAGCAGCCTCAAAATCCTCCTTTGCTTTTACCTTCAAGATCAACATCATGTTTTTCTTACTCAGGCATGACAAGCCCATTTGACACCTTTGGGAGGGTTTCACATAGAAACACCTTCAAAAACCCTCTTTTTCCTACACCATGGAGTTTATACCATGTTTTTACCTTCTTTGACACTTTTGATTACAGGTGACTAAAAATACTGAATTTTACCTTTCTTACTGATATTCTCTACACCTTTTTATGTTTTAGGCATGACACATTGATTTTGACACCTTTGGGACTGAAACACAAGGAAACATCTTCAAAACCTTCTTCTATCTACACGATGGATTTTAACTCATGATTTCAGCTTCTTTGGCCACTTTCCCAAAACCCTAGGTGTTTGGAGTGTTTTTTTAGCAATCATCAGTGTTGTCTTCTAAGTTCTCTATAGCCCTTTCAAGTTCATTCATTTTTGTCCAGTTCACCTCACCCTTTTCCCTATTTCTTCAATAATCTCTGATTTTCTCCATGTTTGGCTTTGTGTGTCTCCTCCATGTTCATTGTGCACTTGATCACTGTTTGGCACTCAACTAGTCCTTTAAGCTCAAAAACCCTAGTTTTCCTTTAGATCAAGTGGTTCCCTTTATTCTTCTATAAGTTGTCTTGACTTAGGAGCAGACCTTCTACCTTACCAATGCTTTCTGCTGATGGAAATTTCAACACTCTGCAAAAGTGTCAAAATCCTTGCATTTACCTCTTGTAGACTTTGAGCTGATAGGGTAGTCTTCTTTGAAAAATTTTAGGCCTTCCTTGAATAACCATGTGCTAAACTTCTATTACATATGAGCTAGCTTCTAGAAAAGGAAAAGCAGTGCTTGGAAAACCAATGATGACCTTTAAAACATGTGAAACCCTAATGACCTAGTGGGAGGGCTTTTTGACCTGGTCTTTGACTGAATATTGGCTTGGAGGCTTCAAGTGAAAAATAGAGTGTTTTTCAAAGTGTTGTATTGAAGATAAAAAATCAAATGTACTTGATTTATCTAAAGAGACTACAGAGATAGTTTTGAGACCATCAATTCTCGAGGAACCTCTAGAGCATGGGAATGAGTTGGCTATAGGAAACCATAGATGGAAATTGGAGTTATGGGCAAAGGAAAAATAGAGTAATGAGGTCATAGGAAGGAAATAAGAATGGAGATGAGATGCATAAGTCATTAAGGAATCTTTTTTAGGAGTGGTAGGGTGACCATGAATTTGCAAGGTTTATAGAATAGTGAAAAAGTTTCTATAAGGATAATGAAGGGAGTGAGATTTCTAAAACTCACAATGTTAAAATAATGTTGTTTTTAGAAATATAGAACCAATATATAGTCATCTATAGATAGTAAAAATTATTGATGACTAACATGCAATAGATATGACCCCACTCAATTTACACAGATTCCAATACCCATGACTTAGCTTACTTGACCGTATATATAGTGAAAAACCTAAATTCTCACTATGAATTCATACTCCGACTGAGACTGTATACAAGGTTTGCATAGAGTTATGGAAACAACATGTATCTTTCATGGTTTTTAAAAATGAATTGACCACACCTAGATACTTGGAACCTTATTACAAATAACTTGATGAACATGATTAACTTATATTCTATCATGTTTCATCTGTTGGGGTCCTATGATTTGGCTTATTGGAAAACCAAATGACAAGGCAACATATAAATGAAGCTTTATAGCTCTAGGATCTAGCCCTCCTAGTCTCAGAGAGTTTGTAAGGATATAACTTGATGCTTTTAAGGGGTTGATTTTAGGCTAGTTATTAAGTGCAATTTTGTTTGTTTGGGTTTGGTTGGTTGGACATGAATGATCTAGGAAGCATAGATAGAAAGGGGAAATATCAGAGCCATTTGGCAATGTAGTCAAGAAGAAGTTATAAAAAGCTCAATCAATGGATATGGGATATCAAAGGGAAAATATAACTTGGCCAATGGATCTTGGGTTTGGTGGACGAAATGAAATGGACATTAAGGATTTAGAAGGAGAAGCAGAACTAAGGTCAATTAAGAATCCTTAATTATATGTACTTCTCAACAAAGGGACTTAAAACATCATTTGAACATGAAGAGGCATTCCATAGACAGGGCTAACCATAAATTCTAGAAACCACACTTCAACAAATAACAATATAAAGACAACTTTTCAAATGAAATCTAGGAGTCGAGGACCACTCTATTTCATCCAAAGATTTCACCTTCAAGGATAAGAAAACATTCAAGATTCACAAATAACTGCATTCATAGAAGAGGGAACTCCTAGACATCTAATATTGCAATTATAAAGACCGTAAAAATAATTATCTCAGCAAGAACAGAGGACATGATCAAAATGGACCTCTTTGGCAGAATGTAAACAATGATACTTTAAAGGTAAACTTCAGGAACAATTTTCAAGAGGAAAAAAGTAAGCAAGGAAAACCATAAATCATTCTTGAGACCAACCATTTAAACTATTTCTGAAATGAACATGCTTAAGGGTTCAAAAGCAGTTAAACTACTCAATAAAACCTTCAGCAGATGAAAACATAAAGACAATGAAGAGCAAACAAGTCTAAGGTGCTTCTAGGAGACATTTCTTAACCTAAGCTTTTAACTCTACTATAAGTATAGAATGATGGAACAAAATGGAAAATAGGAAATACAAATTAACAGATTATAATATATCACTAACAACCATGCTCAGGGATCCAATGATAGAGCCTTCTCATAAACAAAACATGTCAAAACATCATCAATCTTCCAAAACTTCAATTTCTTCTTAATCTTCAGCTAGACTATGTACAATTGCAAAGAGTTCGAATGCCAGAAACCAACCCTTACAAATGAGTTCCATAGCGGTATTTATACTGTAATTGAGGAGGTGGAACTCTTCTTAGGGTTCAAAATGTTATTAATTACAGAGTAAATGCATTCCTAGCCTTGAAAACTACGCAAGGCCTAAGGTAGGAATGACTTGCACTACTTCTCTGTTTAATAACTCTTTCTTTACTTCCTCAGGATAAAGTAGGTGAAAAGAATGGGTTTTAAGGCTTTCCCATGTCTTAAAATAATTACTTTGACAGTCAAAATATGTTCTGTTAGTGTGATAACTGCAAAGTGTCTTTGTAGGTGAAAAGCAGGCTACAGGTGGCCTCAGATATTTCGATGAAGTAACTACTTTGCTCTGATGTGCATGAGGCCTTCTGCCTTGTTGATCTATCCTTGCTGACTGATTTATCCTTGATTACTTGTCCTTATGCTGCTTTATCCATTTAACTATGGATTAAGGTCTTTGATCTTCAATCTTCATGCTTTAACCCTTATTAATCTTTAATTCTCTTCACTATTCTTCATTAACTTCTATTGTTTGCTGACAGGTACTTTCTTTGTGCGCTGGAGGGTTTTACTGAATGGCCAGTGTTCATGACGCACTAGCGAAAACTTGGAATTTTAACCCTTCATCCCTTTTTGCATTGAATTAGGCCTTGAGGTTCATCATCCTCGGCTTCTACAACAATTTTTTTATGGAACGAATTCAATATTTAGCCACCATGAAACCTGTAACCAAACAATAAAAAATGAAATAAAACCTGTGATTTTGGGTTTAAACTACTTTCAGAGGCTCGACGGAGGTGAAGGAGCTGTGAGGAGGTGGTGGATGCAATGGAAAATGGTCTCATGGTGCAAAACCATGATAACCAGGGTTCAAAACTGAGTTTGGTGCGAAGAACTGGAAAAGCAGTTTTGCGAAAAATCGCGAGTGGTTTTCACGCGGGGTTGAGGCAGTAAATGGTTTTAGGCTGATCGAATATGATATGGCTCATAAGATGACATGTGTCCTATAAAAACCGCCTATTTCATGTTCAAAGTGCACGGAGGGGGAGGGGGAGAAAAATGGACGCGAAATGGGATCAGGCCATTAGATCTGGGGGGTACAGATCTACGGTTGAGAATGAATGCGAAGGGATGAGAGTAGCACAGTGGGAGGAGATGGTGGGGCTGGGCTAATGCGTGTCCAGGGAAAAAACAACCTCTTTCATGTTGAAAATGGGTTTTTAACAGCTACGGAGAAACGGGCGCGAAGACAACCGGGGGCCATTGGATCTAGAGGACGAGATCAACGGTGGAGATCAAATCGGGGGATCGCATCAGTGGTGTTAGCCACCTATAATTTTTTTTTATATCAAATGGTGGCTAATCATTTTTTAAGCCTTCAAGAAAAAATTTTATTGCCAAATTGTTAGTTCTTGAAGTCTTCTGAAGATAACTTATCCTTTAGTTAATCTTCACTGCTGTTTCCCTCATAATCCTGAAAAATCTGTTGTTTTACTGAAGAAAAAGACTGCTAAAAGCCCGTTTTTCCCTTTCATTTTACCTCCTCCTTTCACTCATAATTAACCTCCATTTTCATCCCCTTTTTCTTCATAAAAATCCTCAAATAAGCCTCATTTAACCTTCAAAATCACTTCAAGATCCTTTTGAAACCATTCGGTCTCCTACCATTTGGTTTAAAAAGCCTTCATTCCTCTACTGGAACCTAAATCTTGCCTTTAAAAACTTTGTTTTTTAGGCAAAAATGCCTTTTCTGCATACAAAGTTTCCTAAGCCCCCGAGGGCTTAACTCTGTTAAAAGCCTTTCTCTTCATAAGACCTTAAGCCCCGCAACCGGGTGCTAAAAGGCTTAAAACCCTTTCCTGAACATAACTTTCCTTTGCATTTTATAAAAACCCGACTTTCCTTTGGTTTTTTATAAACCTGAAAGTTTAATGTTTTGGGGAATATCTGCCATTGATCTAAACTGATCAACGATCATTGACCAATCGCATCGCAAGTTTTATACTTACCCTTTGTTCTTTCCCCTCGCCGATGTGATCCAGTGATCAATTCCCGACCGTTGATCTGCTCTACCGTGCCCAGATCTGACGGTCCATATCGCTCCCCGTTCAAAACACGCATTTCTACCTTTGGCCTTCACAATTAAATCCTGACCGTCGATCTATTTTTGAGATCGACGGCTCTTATTCCATCGCATCACAACATTTCTTTATTGTGTTTCCCTCTCCCTCCTCTGATTGCGATCCTGTGATTCAATATGGACTGTTGAATCCACAAGAACCGATGGCCTAGATTAATCACCCTCTGCCATAGTCCACCGACATTAAAACATGTTGATTCATCCTGACCGTTGATCACTCTAAGATCTAACGGACTGCGCTTAATCGCATCGGCACATTCCCTTTGTGCTTTCCCCTTGCCTTTGCCGAATTGCGATCGAATCCAGGCCGTCCATTTCATAGATCCGACGGTCCAAATCAAACCCAAATCCCTTTGTTATTTTATAAATCCCATAGTTTAAAATCCTCTGGTGAAGATCCACTGTTGATCTTTGCAGATCAACGGTCCTTATTGCACTTGATCTCTGCCCGAACCCCCTGCCTCATATTCCTTTCAAATGCTCCATATTTTAATCTAGGCCGTTCATTCCTAAGATCTAACAGTCCAGATTTAACCCTATAGGCCCAACACCTTTGGGACCTACCTTCCCCGTCGACAGATCTGGACCGTCCATTCTTGAGATCTAACAGTCTAGATCTAAACCACCTTGACCCTGCCCACCATTTTTTGCCTGCGCATCTTATCTCATCGTGCTCTTACTCCCACCGTCGAATTTCCCCACCCTTCATCCAATGGTTTCTATTCCATATCACGTAATTCTGTGCCCAAACGTTAATGCCAAAAAATTACGCGATATGAGTGGTATTTAAAGGACACGTGTCGGCCAGAGAAGCATATCGTGTTTTTTTGGGAAAATTTCTAAACCGCTTTAGAGCAGTTCGAAACCAGTGGTTTTTTCAGCCGAAACCACCCTTCCCCGCTGCAGTGCCCTTTCAGTTTTTAATCTTAGCCGTTTATTATCAGGATCTAACGGCTCATATTAATTCTCGTTCCCAAGTCATTTCACCCCACCTTTTCTCCCAAAGCATTTCACTGATAAATCTCCATCGTCGATCTCTGAGATCTGACGATCTCAATTTAATCTTTCCATTAATTCATCACCCTCCACCATTTTTCCAAGAGGTTTCTTCAAAGAGTCTCCATCGTCGATCTCTATTAGTTGATCTAATCCATCGACCCAGATCATTCCACAACCCCAAATTTCATTTTTAACCCATTTTCACTTCCGCTAAAGGTTTTTCCCCTTTTCACTATATTTTTCCTCCATTTCACTATAACTTACTCCCCTCCACAATATAACTCTCCAGTTAATCCTTGCCATTGATCAATCTGATCTAACGGCCTGGACTTGATCTCCTCACCGTTTACCCAACCGCCTCCCCATTTGATCCCAGCAAGAAATCACGACCGTTGGTTGATTTCATCCAACGATCACGATTAAAACTAACATCCAAAGTAGCCTTAACCTATTTTCCACAAGATTTTATTAAATTTTTTGTGTTTGTGTAGGTTTTAAAGGTTTCTCAACTCTTTTAAGAGAAAATCAAGGGCTGAGGATGATGATCCCTCAGGCCACTATTCATAAAAAAGATCAATCTGCAGGGTTCATATCATGTTTTATCCATGTCTCATGAGCACTGGTAACATTGTAAAACCTTTTGCGCGCCTGCAAAAAAGACAGAGGCACAACAAACATTAATCAAACAAAGAGTATCAGTGTTAAAGGATAAAATCACAACAGAGATGAAGAATTAAAGATTGTTAACATAGTTTTGAGGGATCAAGGCCTAAATTCGACTATCTAAAGCCTAATCCACACAATTGAATATAGTTTAAAGACCTGAAGACAGAGATTAAGCCAAATTAGGCCTAGAACACATATCAAAAGCACATTAGCCATGTTTTAGGTTAAAACAATAATATCTATCAGTACGAGAAAGCCTGCACTGCCACATCAAAGGCTAATTGAATCCTCTCGAGCTACCAGAAAGACACATGCAGCCTCAAAGCAATCAAAGAAGGCCTAGTTATTTCCAGAACATAAGATATTAGCATAAAGATAGCTGAACAGTTATTTCAAATCAAAGAAACTTATTACAACTGTCAGCAGAGTTATTACAAGGATAAGAAATAGCCTTGAAGTGAAATCTTTTAATCCAGTAAGCCTCAAAAGTAGAATAGAGTTATGAAATAGAGATATAGATCAAATGCATTCCTTCCTTATACCTTGCATGGTTTTCAAGGCTAGGAATTGCATTAACTATAGAATTAATGATACTTAAACCCTAGAAGTTCTTCCACCTCCTCATTTTCCTATAAAATCTTCTTGAGGAGCACATTGTAAAGGGTTGGTTGCCGAAATTTGATGTAATACTTGTGCTCGAAACTTTCTACATGTAAATAGTTTTCAGAGGCTCTTGAAGCTCTGTTTGTGATCAAATAAATTAGGCTGAGAAGAAAAGATGATTCCTGTAATGAAACATTGGACTTGAAGTATGTAACTGGACTGACATCAATATACAAGCTGATTCTTGGGATCCTGGTCTATATCATGGGTGAAGTACCTCTTACTGTGTTATTTTTTTCCTTTCATGTATGCCATTTTGTTCACTTATTCTCTGATAGAGAACAACAAATATAGAGCTAGGATTTACTGTCAAAAGTACCCTACTCTCACTACTAAGCTTTATCTTTATGTTTTCCTCCAATTTTGTGTTTAAGAATGACTTAAGTGTAAACATTATCAAGGAATGTTGGTTTGTCACTATCTTGATGTGCGAAGCTTGAAGGGAAGTTCTTGAATGATATTTTCATTATATGCTGAGTAGAGTTAGATTGGAAAAGTTTATGGTTTGCCCTGTCTTCTAGTTTGTTTCTCCAAAGGTTGTTTTGAATGTTTCCCTAAGAGTATGCTAAAAGCAGGTTTAGATTTTAATGTATCTTGCTTGATCTTAAGCTGCACTTTGTTTTCTTATTTGTTTTCATCCCTTCTGAAAGTAGTCATGTCGATTACTGGATTTTTTGTCTGATAAGTTAGCTTTAATACAAGATTTTCCAAAGAAGTTTATGTTTAGCCTTGGGGCCTTTGGTTGGTTTCAAACAGTTGCTTAAAAGGCTTTTCTTGTTTGGAAAGTTGATAAATCCTTGTTGAAATTATTGGATTTTTCCACCTTCCCAACATTTTTAATGTTCCATTCTATCATTTAATCTAAAATATCTTTTGATATAGATGACTTTCCCCTTGGACCACTCTTGAAATTGTTGCACAATTAAACCCTTTTATGACTCCATAGCCCAATGGACTAAGTCCAGTTTCATATCTATCCTATCAGCCAAAGCTTGTTCTGATTATTCACACCTTCACCCCTTTGAAACCCTTTCATTTTAGGACTTTCCACTCAATTAAAAATCATGCTCAACCATCCAAAACAAACAAAAACCCTTGTTCTTAATAACTAGCCTAATATCACACCTAAAAACCTTAAAGATAAATCAATCTTTGCACTTATAAGAGAGATCCCTCTCTGGATTCAGGAGGGATAGATCCTAGAATCCCAAAGTGATTCATAATGTTGTCTCTGTAGCTTTAGTCTTGCCACCCTGCTAAAATTATAGAGGCCTAACATTTCTGGTGACTCTGCTTGGGACCTGAGTCAAATTTCATCTTACACATCCTTAAGACCTCATAAAACCCCTTGAGTACAAGTAGCTCTCTTCAAGCACTACCAAAGCAAATGGTAATCATGATAAAACTTACTTGAGTCAGTGACAAACTAAGGAACCCTTAGGATTCTCATAAGAGCTTATCAAACCTTGAAGGAATCAGCTAGCTTAGCCATAAGAGTAAACCTTTCTTTGTCTCATCACCATAGCTAAGTGTTGAAACAGATTTAGGACACTCTTAGAACCCATAGGACTGGAAAAAAAAAAAAACCCAAAAATATTTCAAATTGGTATTCAAATAAACATGGTGGTGGACCATAAAACATTTTACCTCCAAAAGAGCTAAAAATTTCCACCTGGTGACTCCACAATCCTAAACAGACCTTAAGACTCCACTGGGAAACCCATTATCATCATAACATCATTTAAATTCAGTTAAGAAGGCTTTAAGGGTTAAATTTTTCTTGTTTAAAGATCAGTTAGCCTCCTAAAGATTTTCACATTTGGTTAAAATTTTCTTATCAAGATTGGGTCCAAAAACATAGCATAGTCGCTTCTAGAAGAGTTCATACTAGAGCATATCCTGACCCAAACCCCCTTGAGATAGTTGATAACCCTGAAAGAATCCTTAGGAAGTCTCCTGAGCCTAAATCTTCAACTATTGTCAGATCACTCCATAGAGCTAATTCTGTCCCTGAAAACCTTGCAACTCTACAAGAATCACAAGTTGACTTATGAAACCCATTTAGGACTAGGTCACTTGATGATATAGATCAGATAGATTTAGAGCCTTCACTTTCATCCCAAGATAGAAGTGAACATCCTGGTAGTAGAGAAACTACTCCTCCTGATTTACATTTTCTTCATAATTTTGGTTCCTCTCATCCAAGATCAACTCAAACTGGTCCATCCACTTTTGTTACCCATACACCCATTTTCCAAAACACTCCACTTTAACCCACTTTCCCTCTTGTTAATCCACGCCTTGTAAATCCACCTCTACCTCCTATCATGGCAACATGGTATGCCCCACTGGTCCTCCTTTACCCTTAGTCAATCTTCCACAGGATTATCAGTCCAAGATACCATTGTATGATGCCAATGGTGCTACTACTACTTCACAACATGTGGATAAGATGAATGACTACTTTGACAAAAATGATATTGATGATGAAACTGTCAAACTTAGATTATTTTCTCAAAGTTTAGGGGGAGAAGCAAGAGAATGGTTTAAAGGCTTAACCCCTAACAGTATCAACGAACTTCTAGCCCTCCATCAGCTATTCCTAAACAAGTGGGAAGTTAAGAAAAATCCTCTCCAAATACTCTCAGACTATAACAGCCTCAAAAGAAACACTGGGGAAAGTGTTCAAGCTTACTACACTAGATTCAATAGTGTGTATAATGCTTTACCCCCAGAATTGAAACCTCAACAAGGCTCAGCCTTAAAAAAGTTTCCTAAAGGATTTGATCCCAAAATGGCCTATCAACTTAGAGAAAGAGACCATCTGACTCTAGAAGATATGCATAAAGGAGCCTTAGCTTTGAAGTTAATCTAATGGAGAAAAGAGTTAGAATGAGAAATGAGAAGAAATTATACTTTAGGGAGGAATCTGCACCTTCCACATCTAGCTCAAAGATGGAGAGAATGATGGAAGAAATGATAAAAAAGATGATCATACTTGAGAGAGCACAAGCTAGTCAAAACCAATCAGCTCCTCAGAACAGAAATCAAAATCAAAATCAGAATTTTAGGAGAAACCAACCTCCAAATAGAGCAAGGGAGGATGATCAACAGATTACACCTCCTTTTCACCAAAACTATGTGAGTGAGGGTGAAGAAACCATTGAAAAAATAGAGGAAGATGACATAAATATGTTGGGAGTAGACAATGATACTTTTGAGTTTCATTACAATAGAAAAAAAGGTCTTTACACACCTTATGATGACAAAAGAGCACAAGATGAATATTATTATCAAGACCTGGAAAATGTCATCATAGAAAATCCAAAAGAGTATGACCTTAGGAGTAAAAAGAATATGGAAACTCCCAAGAGTAAAACCTCTGAAAATTCTGCAAAAAACAGCCCTGTAAACAAGACCAAAATTGCAAAACAAAAAGATAAAACAGTGGCTGTAAATTCTGATAAAGACAAAGAAAAATACACTCAAATTAATGAAAAATAGAGTGCAGACTTTAGCAGCGTTAGCACCTCAAATAGTGCTCCTACTAAAATAATTTTGACCAATGTAAATAGAGAAAAAAAACAAACTGATTTTGCTGATAAAATAGTGGTTAATAAGGCTGAAACAAACGTTGTAAAAAATCAGCTCCCTTTTAGTTTGGAACAGGAAATTGCCAAAATAAAAATCTCTGTTCCCCTTACTGAATTAGTCACCCAAAATGTATATAGATATCAAATTTTGAAGGCTTTTAACATAGAAGAGAATAATGACACTTTCAATCTTAATGATGACCAACCAGAGCTCATATTTGGTCCTAAGATTGAGGGTAGATATCAAGAAGGTCTAGTTCCTCCTTTTTATGTTAGTTTAAAGATTCATCACAAAATTTTACACAACGCGATGCATGATTCAGGGCCCTCTCATCACTTAATGCCCAAAGCTGTAATGGAGAGCCTAGACCTTGAAATCACTAGACCATACAAAGATCTTTACTCCTTTGACTCAAGGAGAGTGAAATTTTTAGGCTTAATCAAAGACCTCTGCATAAACTTAGCACAAATTCCAGCCAAGTGTTTAGTAATGGATATTGTAGTGGCTGATGTGCCCCCCAAGTATGGTATGCTGTTATCAAGATCTTGAGGAGCTAACTTACAAGGAACAATGCAAATGGATATGACATATGCTACTATCCCTGTTTTTTAATCAAACTAGAAGACTTTATAGGGAATCTCATATGCAAGACATGGTTACCATCCAAGAGAGACTGCAAAACTCTCCTATATATTCTATGTTGGGTAACCAGCTCCAAAAAGAGAAGAAAAGAGATATCAACGCCTTAGAAATGAGCCACTTCGAGGGGGAAACCTCCAATACATTACATAAATGAACAATTCTTGGATGATACAAATGACAAAACCTCCTTTCTATATATAGGAGTCCATGGGGCCAAAATGTAATCCTAGTGGGCCACAATGTAATCCTAGCCGACCTAACAATAATAATGTAAGGGCACAATAATAACAATATGGGGGTTACAGGGGTACAATAATAACAATAAGGGGGGCTATACTAACATAATAAGGGGCTACACTATTAATATAGGGGCTTAACATGCCCCTCTCCTTCAAACAAGTGTTGTCCTCAACGCTTGATTATTTCTTGATGCTTCTGTATAAAATTCTCATCATCCCATGTGGAATCTTCTACAGGAAAGTTCTTCCACTTGCTAAGATAATTTAAAATTGATTTTACTTGTCTAGTTCTTGTTTCTGTGACTGCTTCATAACTTCTTTCGATGTGATGTTGATCTTCCTGTTGTTTCATTAGATTTTGCACCAAAGTTGGGTTATCCTTTGAGAGTTGGAGAACTTGTTGTTGATGCTCGATGTGATCTTCCATTAATTTATCATCCATATTTGCTATTATTTTATCCTTCAAACCATCCAACTTAGCCTCCATTTCTGCTTTTAAACCATCTATTTCATCTTCAATTTCTCTTCGTAAGATCGAAACTTGTTGCACTTGGTACCGTAATTTTGATATCTCATACTGCAACTCTTCCTCTTGATGCGTCATAGTATAGCTTTCTAAGGGATTAATGGGTATGGAATTATTTTTTGGAGGCATAATAGAACCCATTACTGACAAAAATTCTTCAATATGCCCTTGGAATCAATTCAAATTGATTCTTCAAACAAGACTTATGCAATTCGGAAAAAAACAATACACACCTTTTTTTTTCTTTTGAGGAGCTCGATATTGAAATTGGATTATTTCTGTGATTGCAGCCCTTCAATATTTGAAATTCAGCAATGAAGTAACCCTCTGAATTCTCTTTTGAATTCCAAAGGTCTGACCTGATTTGGATTCTCCAAGACAAAGTTGTGTCCAATCTCCCACAATGACCTAATTCTGGACTGGTTCAGTAGAGCGAACTTGTAGGACTTGTCACGTGTCACTGTTTCATTCTTTGTCTTTGAAATTGATAGCCAAGAAACTACAGTCTGTGTACTTGCGACCACTTTTTACGACACTCCAATCCAATGCCCAGAGAGATAGTTATTGAACTTTCCCACGATCACCTCTTTGAGATGGAATTCAGGAGCCTGAAAAAGCACTACCTTCCACAGATCATATCTCCAAAAATATTGCGAAGCAAGCTCTGAAATTTTTAGAAAATCTTCCTCAGGATTTTGGCTTCGTACCCTAAAAATTTCAGCTTCTGAAACTTCGTAGAAAAAATGTTATAGCGAAAATTCCACGATGACCTATTTGGAGCAGCGAAACCCTAGAATCCAAAGCTCTGATACCAAATGTTGTGTAACCAGCTCCAAAAATAGAATAAAAGAGATATAAACGCCTTAGAAATAAGCCACTTCGAGGGGGCAACCTCCAATACATTACATAAATGAACAATTCTTGGATGATACAAATGAACAAAACCTCCTTCTATATATAGCAGTCCATGGGGCCACAATATAATCCTAGTGGGGCCACAATGTAATCCTAGCCGACCTAACATTAATAATGTAAGGGCACAATAATAACAATATGGGGGTTACAGGGGTACAATAATAACAATAAGTGGGGCTACACTAACATAATAAGGGGCTACACTATTAATATAGGGACTTAACATTCTATACATACAGGCCTTGAATCATTTATACTTTTTAATGATGAAACATTCGGTGAGAAAGTAACCTTAACTGAATTAGTGGATGATATAGAGAAAGAGGAAGACAAGACAGAAGTGTCTAAACAGTTTGCTAAATCAGAAAACTACAACAAACAAAGCACAGGTCTAGAGCTACAAATCAGTCATCCATTGCTTTTCAACCTTGAGAGTCAAGAGAGTAGTCCTCAACACAATGAAAAACATGAGAAATTAAAACAAATTCAGCATAGTGCTGATCTTCAATAACAATCCGAAAGCGCACAAGATAAAGAGGGTAGTAGTCAAACTCTTAAACCTGAAACTAGTCCTCTTTGGAGTATGAACTTTGATGGATCTTGCACTAAGAAAAATGCAGGTGCAAGCATTTGGATACATAACACTGAAAATAATCACATTGAAGGCAATTCCTACAGATTAAATTTTCAATGTTCAAATAACATAGCTGAGTATGAATCCCTCCTTTTAGGCTTACACTTGTTGAAAAAATTAGGAGCCAAAAGGATAAAAGTCCATGGGGATTCAGAGTTAATTATTAGGCAAGTGAATGGGGAATATAGTGCCAAAAACCCCAGACTTAGAGCCTATAGAAATGATGTCATGGACTTACTGCGAACTTTTGAGGAATCCCAAATTATCTTTGTCCCAAGAGACCAAAATATCCTTGCTCATAGTTTAGCTTTTGCTGCTAGAACATGTTTAACACCTTATGAAACCAAACAATGCACCACCCAAATTAAATTCAGACTAGCTGTCCCAGACAATGAGAAATATTGGCAAGTGTTTGATGGAGACAAACAAATAGAATAATCCCTACAGTCCAGAAATGAATTTGAACTACCTAGTTCAGATTCAGATTTTGAAGATGACTGTGCTAGTGAAGAAAACCTACTTGATGAAGAAGAAAAGTCTCCAAAGATTGCTGATATAAATATGTTGTCTAAAAAACTTGAAAATGCCATAGAAATTAGTGCAGAGTTAGGAAAAGAAGACTTAGAAACTTTGCAGTCTAACAATCAAAGTTTGCCAAAAGGTCTGGTCCCTTTAGAAGAGTTGTTTGATTTCAATGATGTTGCCAAGAAACCAAAACTAGAGACTATTGAAACTGAAGTTGAAGAGTGTAATATAGGCAGTGAACTAGAACCAAAGATGATCAAACTGTCTAAAACTTTACCAGCTCACATCAAACTGAAATACATATAGCTGTTTAAAGAATTTTCTGATGTTTTTGCATGGAGTTATGAGGATCTAAAGTCCTATGACATAGAAATAATTCAGCACAAGATACCTCTTAAAGAAAACCAAAAGCCATTCAAACAAAAACTGCATAGAATAAACCCTATTCAATTACCTTTACCTGAGAAGGAAATCAAGTAAATGTATGAAGCTGGAATTATTGTTCCTATTGGATATTCAGAGTGGGTGTCTAATCTAGTGTCAGTTAGGAAGAAAACATGAGAGATGAGGCTTTGTATTGACTTTAGGAACTTAAACAAAGCCTTATTGAAGGACAACTACCCTTTACCCAAGATGGATCACATTTTACAAAAGGTAGTTGGGTCTAAAAGAATTTCTTTGCTAGATGGCTTCTCAGGGTACAATCAGATTTTAGTACATCTTGATGATCAATTAAAAATAGCCTTTACTACACCTTGGGGCACTTTCATGTATGTGAAAATGCCCTTCGGTTTAATGAATGCTGGTGCTACATTTCAGAGAGCCATGGATATTGCATTCTCGGAAGAATTAGAATACTTCATCATTATTTATCTTGATGATATCACTATTTTTTCCAAAATAGATGAACACCTAGAACACTTGAGAAAAGTCTTTGAGAAATACAGAAAATATGGGTTATCTTTAAACCCCAAGAAAACAATGTTTGGTCTCAAATAAGGAAAACTACTTGGACACATCATATCAGAAGAGGTGATAAATATAGACCCAAAGAGGATTGATGGTATTTTGCAAATCAACCATCCAAGAAACATCAAGGAACTTCAATCTTTCATTGGAAAGATTAATTTCTTGAGAAGGTTCATAGCCAACATAGCTAAAATCCTTAGGAACATAACAAACATGTTAAAGAAAGAAGAAGGAGTTAAATGGACCTTAGAAGCAAAGAAATCATTTGAACTCGTCAAACGGGCGTTAACCAAAACACCAGTTCCTATAAGTCCTGATTTCACAAAAAACAATTTCATTTTTTCATTTGCATCAGAACACACAGTGGCTACTGTCCTATTACAGAGAAACTCAAAGGGACAAGAGAAACCCATTTCATTATTTAGTAATGCATTGAGAGATGCACCTCTAAAGTACAATATCATGGAAAAACAAGCCTTTGCCTTAGTTAAAGCCATAAAAGACTTCAGAGTTTATATTTTACACTCCCACATAATTGCATTTGTGCCAAACTCTGTAGTGAAAGACATTTTAACACAGGATCAAGATGGAAAAAGAGGAAAGTGGATAGCTATGATACTTGAATATGATTTAGAAATCAAGCCCACTAAGCTCATAAAAGGCCAAGGACTAGCAAGATTAATGGCTGAGTCTAATTTTGAAGCTCTTGATATAAACATGATAAATGCCTTAGATGAACAAGAGGAATTTTCAACTCCCATTATTGAAGATCATTTTATGAATTCCTCTTAGTATGCTGATATCTTATACGTTTTGCTCAATTTGAATATAGCTCCTGGCTTGTCTAAAACAAAGGAAAGATTTTTAAAGATGAAATCTATAAAGTACTGCATTGTAGATAAATGTCTATATTGGAAAAATGCTAGTGGGTTATTGCTTAAATGTTTTCCTGAGAATGATGCAGATAAGATCAAGCATGAGTTCCACGAAGGAGAATGTGGAGGCCACCTCTATTGGAAGACAACTACCAATAAAATCCTTAGAGCTGGTTACTTTTGGCCCACCTTCTTTTAAGATGTCCATAAAATGATTATTGCCTGTCATAAATGTCAACTCTTTGAAGGCAAAAGAAAATTTATTCCCTTACCTTTGCATCCAATCACTGTTGAAGCTCCTTTTCAATAGTGGGGTTTAGACTTCATAGGAGAAATCCATCCACCCTCATCTTCCCAACATAGATGGATTCTCACTGCAACAGACTACTTTACCAAATGGATAGAAGCCATCCCTTCTAGGCAAGCCAATGACTCTGTCATCATAAAGTTCCATGAAACTCATATCCTCTCTAGATTTGGTTGTCCTAGAAATATTATCACTGACAATGCTACTGCATTTGGATCCAAAAAGATGGTTGAATTATGTCACAAATATCATATTACATTGGGTCATTCTACTGCTTATTACCCTCAAGGTAATGGGCTGGCAGAATCCTCAAACAAAAGTTTGGTAAATATAATCAAGAAGTTGTTGGAGGACAATAAGAAATCCTGTCACACAAAGCTAGTACATGCACTATGTGTTGACAGATTAACACTTAAGAAATCAATTGGAATGTCACCCTACCAGCTTGTTTATGGAGTAGATGCAATTTTTCCAACCAGCCTAGGAGTGCTAGTCACGAAGCTAATCCAAGAAGTGCAGTCTGAAGACAATGACATGATCAGAAGAATTAATCAGACTATACATCTTCAACAAACCAAAGAGGAGGTCTACAACAGATCATTACAAAAGCACGAGAGCATCAAGAGGCTTTTTGACAGAAGGACAAAAGCCGGTAATTTCAATATTGGTGACAAGGTTTTAAAATGGGATTCAAGGAGAGAAGATAAGGGCAAGCATGGGAAATTTGATAACTTATGGCTTGGCCCTTATCTCATTCATTCTACTGCTGGTAAAAATTCTTATTTCTTGCATGAAATGAATGGAGCTGAACTTTTTGGGGGTGCTGTCAGTGGCAGGATGCTTAAACATTATTTCTCTTGACCATATCAGTTTGGAAGCCTTTTTATTTTTCTCACTGTAAATATCATATCCATCATTGCATTTAAAGTTAGAAAATGAAAAAATACAAAAACAATAGAGAGGGAAAACATGGCAGATTGTAAAAATAAGAAAGGTACAGCCCCATACCAAAAAAGAGAAACAAAATCTGAAAGTGTGCAAGCTCAAATGCCACTACTAAGAAACACACTCCTAGTTAGTCATACAGACTAATCATGACTAATTAGTTTTAAATTTACTGCTGATAGGTTAGTGAAATAGATTTTCCAAACAACTTAAACTTGGCTTATCAGCAAGGTAGATTAGGATAGAAAATAAAGGTTCAAACAAGCTAAAAATATGAACCTATGAATTCAAAAAGAAAGAAAGGCTCTAACAAGATCAAATTTTGAGCCAAGGATAGAAGTAAACTAGTTCTAATAAGCCCAAAACTTGAACCAGATAACAGAGAAAAATAGCTCAAACAAGCCTAAAAATAGAGCTGAAGAAAAGAGAAGGATGTGCTTAAACTTTCAGATCTTAAGCCTTCACCATTTTGATTTAATTTTCTGCAAATAACTATCTATGCGTAGCTTGTTTTTATGCCATAGATCAGCAATAAGTTAGACTGTTCAATCCTGACTTATCTGCTTTTAAATTTCTTGTTTTAGAAATTAGAGAATAAAAATCTGTTAGACAGTCTAATCCTAATAGATAGTAGTTAGGTAGAGAAGCTTATGAACTCAACTACTTAATCTAAGTTCATGGAGAAATAAGAAGTAGAAATAGACTAGTTTTATGGTTTCAAAAGAATAAAATGTTTGTAAAAAGAGTTTTCCAATCCAAATGCACTCTGAAAGAAGAAAAAATGTTAGATCATTAGGATTGGGTAGGTATAAAGCTTGTTTTGATAGAGTTCCATTGTTTTTCATGGATGCTAACATTGTTAGAGAAAAAGAAGGTCAACAAAGTAAGGAAAGTTGCAGCCCAATGGATGAGGCATTTATTATCTCCTAGAGAATGCAAGTTTAAAGTTCTTGACATCTTCAAGAAGGTGACATCCCCATGTGGAGCCACTGTTAGCCACCTATAAAAATTTGTTATATCAAATGGTGACTAAATCATTTTTTAAGCCTTCAAGAAACAATTTTATTGTCAAATTGTTAGTTCTTGAAGTCTTATGAAGATAACTTATCCTTTAGTTAATCTTCACTGTTGTTTCCCTCATAATCTTGAAAAATCTGTTGTTTTCCTGAAGAAAAAGACTGCTAAAAACATGTTTTTCCCTTTCATTTTACCTCCTTCTTTCACTCATAATTAACCTCCATTTTCATCCCCTTTTTCTTCATAAAAATCCTCACATAAGCCTCATTTAACCTTCAAAATCACTTCAAGACCCTTTTAAAACCATTCGGTCTCCTACCATTTGGTTTTAAAAGCCTTCATTCCTCTATCAGAACCCCAAGTTTGCCTTTAAAAACTATGTTTTTTAGGCCAAAATGCCTTTTCTGCATATAAAGTTTCCTCGGCCCTCAACGGCTTTGTTAGTCATTTGTATTTTTCACTTGTTGGTGATGACTAGTTGTAACAACCAAGTTTTCTAGCAGCTGATCTAAAAATTGTCAAATTTTCCAGCTGAAAAAAACCCATCAAACTTTTTTTTTTCCTCTTACTTTTCAGTCCGCCCATGATGAGATGAAACCTCATTATCAATTCCTATTCTAGCCTCAGCCATACTAGTTTTCCCATCAACTCCAAAGAAACAATCCAATTATGTCCAAAGAAGTCTCCCCTAAGTTAGGAAGTGGCGCTTTAGGCATTTCTCCTTTGGAAAACTATCCTAAAGGCAAAGAACCTCTATATACTACAGGCCAGTCATAACAGACCTCCCATTCTACAAATAAATTTGGTTATAACCCTAGGTCACACCACTAATAAACCCTCAAGTCTCAGCTATACATGTACCATAGGTCAAACTGATTTTAGGTGGTTTTACAGTGTTTTAATGAATCTTTCAAGAACAGAAGCATACCAGCATTCCCAGAAGACATTATTTTTTTCCACATGAGAAGACAACTTCTTCTCATGTGACTTTGAGCCTGGAATGTAGCTATAAGGCAGGGAATTCTTTCATTAAGCTCCCGCGATCACAGTCAAAGCATGGAAAGACAGTGAAAGGAAAAATAACAATGTTAAAGGCTGATAAGATGGCATGACTGAAAAACCTCCTTCACCTACAAGCAGAGGGTTTTGAAGACTAAAAAACCTCCTTCATCTATAAGCAGAGGGTTTGAAGACTGAAAAACCTCCTTCATCTATAAGAAGAGGTTTTGAAGACTGAGAGCGCCTCCTTCATCCACAAGCAGAGGGCCATGGATAGAGTTTGATGTTAAGAGTCTGCATTGACTAAAGGACATTTTTTGGGTATAGTGAGACAACAACTAAGGGTCTCTGAATAAAAATTATGTTTAAGGCAGAGGCAAAGCAGTGGAGCTACATTGTTATTGAGTTAAAATATGAAGCTAATGAGTTGATCGTCAATGTAGAAATATTATTGAACAGATGGCCAAAGGAATCCAACAGTCTTAGCTTCTAACTAACTTCTGCCGACATATGTAAGAGAAACCACTATCAATAGGTTCATCAAACATTCTTCTTTTTATTGAGACAAAGGTTGAAAGGACATCAGGCATTTTGTCAAAATAGGCCTCCTTCATCCATAAACAGAGGGCCAGAGCAGTGACTCATTTCAAGGTTTGGACTGATTAAGAGACAAATAGTAAGGGCAGCAGAAGACAGTTAAAAGATCTTGTTCTTCTTGTTCATGTAAAATTTCTTTCGAAATTACTTATCATAATGGACAGAAGGCGATCTAAGTTTAGTTTTCCAAAAAGACATTGCAACTAAGTACCTATGTCCATAATTATGCAAGAAGGTTTATGGCATGTGTTTCAGATTTTGAAAAAACTTTCAAAGCCAATAAGGCATGCCACTATTACAAGTAAAGGCATCTTCCTTACGAAAAAGGCCAAAGGTACTTTACACAGGATGGTAAAGCATGAGTGAATGCAGCTGAATTTTTTACACCCACAGTCAAAAGAGGAGCTTAAAAAGCACCTAACAGTTTGGATCAGCCTCACAGTGAGCATTATCACCTTTAAAGTAGCAGAAGCAGGAACTATCAACCAAGTTTAAAGAAATAGGTCATCTCTTTGCAAATGGCAAAAGAGGCTTCATCACTCATTGATATGTTTGAGTAGTTTTCCCATTTTGAAGGTGTCACTAAAGGGTCAGCAGTGGCAGAGGTTACTTTTCTAATGTTAAAAGACATTGAAAAGAGTTTGATCCTTGGATTTTTTTTATTACAAGAAGAAAGAGTCATACTCACCAAAACTTGCCAGAATGCATGCACAGTTTTTATGCCAGCATTATTTAAAAGTAAGGACCCCTTATAGCGCTTTTAAAATCACTTTGGTTTTCAAAATGAACAAAGGAATTTGTTTCAAAGGATAAGCTTTCAACAAACCCTCACAAAGGTAATCACAAGAAGGCATTAACTTGTTCATTTTAAAAAGGTTTTGAGAGCATTTCCCACCCCTATCTTGTATTTCAAAACATAAGAAAACTCCCCTTTGTTTTTCACTCTACCAAAGAAAAGCTTTCGAGCAAGTTTGCAGAGTTTTCAAGGGTTTTTGACCGCACGGCGTGCTTGTAGGATTGCGTGGCGCGTTCTGGAAGAATTTTTCCACAGGGGTACACTGTCGCACGGCACACCTGTAGCAGCGCGCGGCGTGCCTGTAGGTGCCAGTCACGATTGCCCGAAAGTGACTCGACAGCTCTCCTTTGCAGAGCATTTTTCCTTACCAACGTGCCGCGCACTTGTTGATGGTCCAAACACCTCCAAAATGTTTTGAAAGCGGTCCAAAATCCTCAAACAATGCCATCATCGATTTCAAAGGTATTTTATGTGCCTCCTTGCTCTTTTCAAAACTGTTAAGTGGTGGAAAAAGGGATGAAATTTATGGTGTAAATCACAGTGTTGAGCTTTCTAAGGGAGAGGTGTTTTATGTTGGAAACTCGAAATTGTTGTGTTGTTGTTTGCCCAAGGTGAGCATAGTAAAAAATGGTGCATTTCTATTTATGTAAAAATCCCAATAAAATGCCCTCAAAACAGTGATAAAAGATGAAGGCACTGTTTAAAAGCAGAAACATAGTATTTGAAAAAATGAAACAGTGGGCCCAGTTTCAACAACGGTAATCATACATAAATTAATTTGTCACTATCAAAGGTCATCTCTGTGTGGTGAAGAGCAAGGGCAGGGCTGCCAATTTGTCCAGAAAAAAAACTTTAGTGTGCAAAACTGTCATTTCCATTTGGAGGTGTTTGTCAAAATCTGTGTGAGAAAATAGTGAAGACAAGGAGGGTGTTAGATTGGGAGGAGTTTTTTGATTTTTGTCTGCTACAAGGCTGTCTTGTTTTTATCAAAACACAAGGAGCTTGGTAACCTTGCCCAAACACAGTGACCCTCTGACTGTGTGTACCTTTTGTTTGATTGTGTGCTTATTATTAAATTTACTTGTTGATTGGTATACAAAGGGGAAAGAGCAGTGTTCTAAGAGGAGCAGAGACCTAATATCAAAGAAACATTTCACACAACATTTGAGGCAAATTTTCGTTAATCAAATAGTGATTGACCAAGAAAACAGAATGTGTGTAGAGGGTATTTAAAAAATTTGAATGAGTCTTCGAAAACAATGATCTCAAAGAGCACCATGTCCATCAAAGCCAAAAAGAATCAGTGATCTCACAAAGGAAATATTTTGATTGGGAAAAGTGTTTTTATCAGTTTAAAGGTGTTTTGCTCAGTATTTTAAAAATAACAGTGACTTCATAAAAACAGTTTTTGAGGGGAAGGTTTTGTGCTAAACAAAGGAGAATTCTTTTCAGGAAACCACAAACATGTCTTGTTAAAGGCCTCTTGGCTCAAACACAATACTAAAGAGATGACTTTAAGTGATGATGAGGAACAAGGAAAAAAGGCTAAAACATAGCAGTGATAATGAAGAGAAAAGTGATGGGCAGTGAGGCAGTGATGAAAGGGAATATTATGGTAGCCAACACAGAAATAAGCATAAGGGTGATGAAGCACAAAACAGTGAAGGGAAAGAGCATGACAGTCATAAAGAAGGCATTGACATATACAAACAAGGTAGCCCACAAGCAAGCTATGATGAGGGCAATCAAGAAAATACAAAACATGGATCATGAAGGGCATTCTCCAAAGCATGTGCTAGCTGCCTCTCCTAGGCAAGGGGCCATGACTTCTTCACCAAAGCTAGAATGCCAAGCAACAAAGAAGAAAACCAAGAAAAGCTCAAAACTACCCAAAGGAGGCGCCCGGTGAGAAAAAAGGAGAGAGACACCTTTAGGCTTGGAATTTTGTCCCGATTTTCTACACATGTTTCTAAAAAGCCTTGAGGGACTTGCTCACCAAAATTGAGCGACATTCAACATGTTTTGGTTTTTTGTCATTTTTGGGCTTTTGGCCAAAAACCATGGGCATTGCCATTTCAATTTGGGGCATCATCAAAGGATGAGAATGGTTTCATTGGATGCCATAATTTTAGGGGCACATACTCAGCAATTTTCAAAACAATTGAAGATCTTTTGCTCCCCCAAAATGGCAAAAAACACTCGCTTTGTCTACACTTTGCCCAGTCTATCAGCAAAGCTTATTTTCTGGTTTTTTACACACAGGCCTATTTTGGAGGACTTTTAGGCATTAGATTGAGAAAATTCAAGTTTTTCCAGAAATTAGACACTCAAAGCTTTCCAACGAGCTATCATGAGCCTCATTTCGACATCGGGAAGGCTGCCAAACGTTGCCGGAAAGTCAAGGGACCTTTTGCTGATGTATTTTCTGAGTATTTTTGTAAAACTTGAACCTTTAAAAACTGCTTTTTCCTCATGTGCGTTTAGCTATTATTGCACATGAGAAGTTATGAAAAGTAAATTTATTTCCCCTTTTTAGCATTTTTTAGATATTTTATGAGATATTTTGTGCCTTGGGCTTTGCAAAGCCTCAAGGACAAGATTAGATATTTTGGATAGGCCAATGAGAGTGTAAATTGAACTAAGAGGTTTTCCTCACTTGAGCCTATATATTCCAAAGGCTTTCATTGTAAACAAGGCTGAACTTGATGATTAGAAGCAATATATGGTCATATAAGCTTTGGAAGAAATTCTTGTCTCATGCTTTTGGATAGTCTCTTGGATGTTCTTGGATGATGAAAGAGGATTGTTGTTGGATTCCATGACTTGGTAGAATGGTATAGTGTCTCTCTCTTTGTTTTGTTTCCTAGTTTTCATTCATAAATCCATGTTTCTTTCTTTCTATAGGATAGTAGAGAAAAAATTTGAGACATGCCCTTGGAGGCACCTCAAATTTCCTATTTCTTCATAGCTTCCATGTTTTCTTCATCCTTAGTCACATTAAAGAATTCTTGATTGCTCTTTAATAACTTAAGGATATTGTTGCTTGTTTCATTCATGGTTTTATGCATTCTAAGTATGATTTACGGTATGCCCTTCTTACTCATGGCTAGCCATATCTCCATCCATGAAATTTCTCTTGGACTGATTAGATTGTCATTTGTTGAACCAAGGAGGCCTTGTTCTGATCTTGCCCTTTGCCTAAAACTATGCAATCTTGTTTTCAAAGTTCCCAATAACTTGAAGTACTGTGTTTAGGCATTCCGGAATAGTGTTTTGAGTTGTTTGTCTGTCTTAAGTGTATTTTCCCAAAGTCTGATAGCCATTTCCCAAAGCTAGAGAGTTATATATCTCTGTGCATGGATTGAATGTTTATTTCTATGTATTGATTAGCTTATAGTTACATTTCTCATGATTAATGGTTTGCCCTACCATGTTTATGTCAGCTATTAAACTAGTTATGCTTGAAATCCTTTGCTGTTCACAAACTTGATGTCCATCTTACTCCATTTTGCCCAAAGATCCTTTATACCTCGAATCAAATCGGCCCTTCAACAACCTTGTATCACTGTCTGATATATTTCTTGACCTCTTTGACCCCATAGCCAAGTTGATCTAACATCGTTTTACCTATCTTATATCTTTGATCAGTTTCATCCCTCACAACCTAAAAACCAAAACCAAGAAACCTACTTCATAACTAGCCTAAAATCAGAACACAATAAGAAAACACACAGATATCCCTTACACAAATAGAGAGAGCCCTCTCTGAGTCCAGGAAGGCTAGGTCCTTGGGCTCCAAATATTGGTTTGATGTTACACTGTCATTTGGCTTGACAATCAGCCAAATCACGGGACCCTAATAGGCTTAACTCTGGTAAAGCCTTTCGCTTCATAAGAACTTAAGCCCCGCAATTGGGCGCTAAAAGGCTTAAAACCCTTTCTCGAACATAGCTTTCCTTTTCATTTTATAAAAAGCCGACTTTCCTTTGGTTTTTTATAAACCCGACAGTTTAATGTTTTGACAAATATCAGCCATTGATCTAAACCGATCAACGATCATTGACCAATCACATCGCAAGTTTTTTACTTACCCTTTGTTCTTTCCCCCGTCGATGCGATCCAACGATCAATTCGCGATCGTTGATTAGCTCTACCATGGCCAGATCTGATGGTCCATATTGCTCCCCGTTCAAAACCCGCCCTTCTGCCTTTGTCCTTCACAATTAAATCTTGACTGTCAATCTAGTTTTGAGATCGAAAGCTCTTATTCCATCGCAACGCAACATTTCTTTATTATGTTTCCCTCTCCCTCCTCCGATTGCGATCCTGTGATTCAATCTAGACCATAAAATCCACAAGAACTGATGGCCCAGATTAATCGCCCTCCACCATGGTCCTCTGACATTAAAACCCACCGATTCATCTTGACCGTTGATCTCTCTAAGATCTAACGAACCGCGCTTAATCGCATCGACACATTCCCTTTGTGCTTTCCCCTTGCCTTCGTCGATTTGCAATCTTGCGATCAGATCTGGGCCGTCTATTTCATAGATCCGATGGTCCAGATCAAACCTGAATCCCTTTGTTATTTCATAAACCCTGCATTTTAAAATCCTCTGGTGAAGATCCACCGTTGATCTTTGCAGATCAACAGTCCTTATTTCGCTTGATCTCTGCCTGAACCCCCTACCTCATATTCCTTTCAAATGCTCCATATTTTAATCTAGCCCATTCATTCCTAAGATCTGACAGTCCAAATTTAACTCGATAGGCCCAACTCCTTTGGGACCTACCTTCCCTGTCGACAGATCTGGACCATCCATTCCTGAGATCCAACGGTCCAGATCTAAACTTCCTTGACCCTGCCCACCATTTTTCACCCACGCATCTTATCTCATCGTGCTCTTACTCCCACCATCAGATCTCCTCGCACTTCATCCAACGGTTTCTATCTGATATCGCGTAATTCTGATGTTAATGCCAAAAAATTACGTGATATGAGCAGTATTTAAAGGACACGTGTCAGCTAGAGAAGCATATCGCATTTTTTTGGGAAAATTTCTAAACCACTTTAGAGTAGCGTGAAACCAGTGGTTTTTTCAACTGAAACCACCCTTCCCCGCAGCAGTGGCCTTTCAGTTTTTAATCTTGGCTATTGATTATCAGGATCTAAAGGCACATATTAATTCTCGCTCCTAAGTCATTTCACCCCACCTTTGCTCCCAAAGAATTTCACTGATAAATCTTTGTCGTCGATCTCTGAGATCTGACGGTCTTAATTTAATCTCGCCATTAACTCATTGACCTGCACCATTTTTCCAAGAGGTTTCATCAAAGAGTCTCTACTATCGATCTCTGTTAGTTCATCTAATCTAATGGCCTAGATCATTTGCAACCCCAAATTTCATTTTTAACCCACTTTCACTTCTGCTAAAGGTTTTTCCCCTTTTCACTATATTTTCCCTCCATTTCACTATACTTACCCCCCCTCCGCATTATAACTCTCCAGTTAATCCTTTCCATCGATCAATCTGATCTAACGGCCCAGCCTTTATCTCCTCACCGTTTACCCAACCGCCTCCCCATTTGATCCCAGCAAGAAATTCTGACTGTTGGTTGATTTCATCCAACAGTCACGATTAAACCTAACCTCCAAAGCAGCCTTAACCTATTTTCCGTAGGATTTTCTTAGCTTTTCTGTGTTTGTGCAGGTTTTAAATATTTCTCAACTATTTTAAAAGAAAATCAAGGGTCGGGGATGACGATCCCTCAGGCCACTATTCATAAAAAAGATCAGTCTACAGGGTTCATATCATGTTTTATCCATGTCTCATGAGCACTGGTAACATTGTAAAACCTTTTGCGCGCTTGCAAAAATGACAAAGGCACAACAAGCATTAATCAAACAAAGAGTATCAGTGTTAAAGGATAAAATCACAACAGAGATGAAGAATTAAAGATTTTTAACATAGTTTTGAGGGATCAAGGCCTAAATTTGACTATCTAAAGCCTAATCCACACAATTGAAGACAGTTTAAAGACCTGAAGACAGAGATTAAGCCAAATTAGGCCTAGAACACAGATCAAAAGAAAATTAGCCATGTTTTAGGTTAAAATAATAATATCTATCAATCCGAGAAAGCCTCCACTGCCACATCAGAGGCTAATTGAATCCTCTCCAGTAGCCAGAAAGACACCTGCAACCTCAAAGAAATCAAAGAAGGTCTAGTTATTGCTAGAATAGAAGATATTAACATAAAGACAACTGAATAGTTATTTCAAATCAAAGAAACTTATTACAACTGTCAGCAGAGTTATTATAAGGATAAGAAATACCCTTGAAGTCAAATCTTTTAATCCATTAAGCCTCGAAAGCAGAATAGAGTTATGAAATAGAGATATAGATCGAATGCATTCCTTCCTTATACCTTGCATGGTTTTCAAGGCTAGGAATTGCATTAACTATAGAATTAATGATACTTAAACCCTATAAATTCTTCCACCTCCTCATTTTCCTATAAAATATTCTTGAGGAGCACATTGTAAAGGGTTGGTTGTTGAACTTTGATGTAATACTTGTGCTCTGAACTTTCTACATGTAAATAGTTTTCAGAGGCTCTTGAAGCTCTGTTTGTGATCAAATAAGTAAGGTTGAGAAGAGAAGATGATTGTTGTACTAAAACATTGGACTTCAAGTATGTAACTGGATTGACATCAATATACAAGCTGATTTTTGGGATCCTGGTCTATATCATGGGTGAAGTACCTCTTACTGTGTTATTTTTTTCCTTTCATGTATGCCATTTTTTTCTCTTATTCTTTGATAGAGAACAAAAAATATAGAGCTAGGATTTACTGTCAAAAGTACCCTACTCTCATTGATAAGATTTATCTTTATGTTTTCCTCAAATTGTGTGTTTAAGAATGACTTAAGTTAAGTGTAAACATTATCAAGGAATGTTGGTTTGTCACTGTCTTGATGTGTGAAGCTTGAAAGGAAGTTCTTGAATGATATTTTCATTATATGCTGAGTAGAGTTAGACTGGAAAATTTTATGGTTTGCCCTGTCTTCTAGTTTCTTTTTCGAAAGGTTGTTCTAAAAGTTTCCCTAAGAGTATGCTGAAGGCAGGTTTAGATTTTAATGTATCTTGCTTGATCTTAAGCTGCACTTTGTTTTCTTATCTGTTTTCATCCCTTCTAAAAGTATTCATGTTGATTACAGGATTGTTTGTCTGATAAGTTAGCTTTAATACAAGCTTGTCCAAAGAATTTTATGGTTAGCCCTGTCCTTTGGTTGGTTTCAAACAGTTGCTTAAAAGGATTTTCTTGTTTGGAAAGTTGATAAATCCTTGTTGAAATTATTTGATTTTTCCACCTTCCCAACACTTTTAATGTTCCATTCCATCATTTAATCTAAAATATCTTTTGATATATATCAATTTCCCCTTGGACCACTCTTGAAATTGTTGCACAGTTAAACCCTTTTATGACTCCATAGCCCAATGGACTAAGTCCAGTTTCATATCTATCCTATTAGCCAAAGCTTGTTCTGATTATTCACACCTTCACCCCTTTGAAAATCTTTCATTTTAGGACTTTCCACTCAATTAAAAATCATGCTCAACCATCCAAAACAAACAAAAACCCTTGTTCTTAATAACTAGCCTAATATCACACCTAAAAACCTTAAATATAAATCAATCTTTGCACTTATAAGAGAGATGCCTCTCTGGATTCAGGAGGGCTAGATCCTAGAATCCCAAAGTGGTTCATAATGTTGTCTCTATAGCTTTAGTCTTGCCAATCTGCTAAAATTATAGAGGCCTAACAGGTGGAGAAAAGGAAAGTGGAAGGGAAAAGGGCAAGGCCAGATGTGATGCACCAATGCAATATTTGATGCGATGGTTGTTTGATCTGGGAGAGATCGATGGTTATGAATCCATTGAAGGATCGGCCATCGGTGGAGAAAGGGTTTGGGAAATTCGGATGATGTGAAGTGCCATGATGTGATGGCCTTCGGATCGATAAGATCAACGCTCAGGATTTCATCGAGGGGGAATTGAGAATGGAAGGCGAAACAAAATATTTGTGATATGCGATAGGACTTAACGCTTAGTCACAGGGTGCGGGGTCATATGACGGAAAGGGGCTAGGGCTTAAGCCGAAAAGTGCTTAAGGCTCAATGTATAAAAAGGGGCGAAAAGGATTAAAAAAAAAGGTTTTTAATCTTTTTAAGGGGTTCCGATAGATTAGAAAAGGTGACTTTAAACCAAATAAAGGGGATTTATAAGGTTTAAAAGGGGATTTTGAGGGAGTGCAGGAATAATTGAGGGGTAAATGAGGGAAAAATGAGGGAAATGAAAGACACATTTTGAAATGGAGAAATGATGAGGATTAAGAGTTTGAAGGAAATTTTCTTTGTGAATCAGCAGGGCTACTTTGAAGGATTTCTTGTGGAAACAATAGTGAAGATGATTTATAAGATAATAGACACCAAGAAGGCTTCAAGAACTAGCAGTTTTCCATGAAGATTTCTTCTTTAAGGCTTAAGAACATATTTAGCCATCATTTGGTATAACATAAATTATAGATGGCTAACATCGTCTACAGGGAATTTTCTGGAACACTGATAATGACATTGGATAGCAACTATTAGGCTACGACCACAATGGTCACATAGGCTAAATTGTTACACAAGATCTCATGAAAAATACTCAAGTCCAAGACATTTAATACCTACAATCTAGGAATCTAACATTTTATTTCACAATATCTTGTGCATCATCAACATTTCTTTGTATTTCTTTCGTTTCATTTTTTGATATTTGCAGTTCAGTCATTACTCTAGTCAGCTTTATGTAGGATCTTCAGAGTAAGGTTGTACTGAGATAATACAAAAACATGAATCTAATTGTTGTTGCAAAACAAAATTCATCTCTTTAAGAGTACAAATTTCATTATTCCTCTGCAAGAGCTCATTTGTAAAAATATTATTTTCTTTCCCCACTTGAGCTATTTCCGGATCCATGACATGCTCCACGGAAGGTAACTTCAGCTTCTTTCTCAGTAATTGAATTTAAATTTCTTCTCCCTATAAAATGTTCTAAACAACACTACTATCTTTAGGATTTACACCAACCTTCACAATTATATTCTTTAATTCTTTGTTTTTTGTGGACAAAGCTCTAGAATCTTCCTTTTCCAACTTCAACTGATTAACCACTTTTCCTAACAAAGCTTCAGTTTCTCTAGCATCCAAGGATGTTTTGTTTAAATCATTGTAGATTAATGGAGAAGGATGAGAGAAATATAAATTCAATTGATTTCTCTAAGGCTCCATGGAAGACAATAATCCGATGTGATATTCAAACATATATTGAGCTTCAAGATAGGATTCCATATTTTCTTTCACCTCCCTAGTTCTTTCTTCTATTTGACTGTGTAATTTCTTTATAACATGAGCATAAATCTAAGAAGTTTCTTTATGAATTGGTGAAGAGGGTGTACAAGTAGCATATCCCAATTGTAATTGAAAGAAAATCATGGTTGAAGAACTTCCAGCCATTGATCCAGGTTATGTTTTCCTTTCGGACAGCTTTTCCCTCTTTGAAATTTTATCTGCTTCACCTTCTAAATCAATTATATCTTCACTTCCCATTTCCAAACTTTTCTCAATCGGATGTGGAGTTTCAACCACCATTCCTCCTTGTGCACTTATTTGACCACCATTGTCCATTTTATCTATGTTTGGTCAAGGTTTATGTATATAAGTAGAATAGGAGGCCAGAAAACAATTGAAATTAATTCAAAAGTGTTCCTTGTTTACCATAGTCACATGTAGAACTTTGGAAAATCATGGTTATTTTTCTCACATCCATTGTAATGATACTTTGGGGTTATGGGGGTATCGCAGGTAGTGGAGAAAAATAATAATGATTGGAACTAGGGGCCTATGTGGGGTAATGATGAGATCTAGTGTAGCATAATATAATGGGATAATGGTAGTATAATGTAATGTGATTTGTATAATGCAATGTAAGGTGTAGGTAATGTGTATAATGTAATGCAGTGATATTATGATGTTATGGAATAAATCATATGAAATGGATAATGAGAAGGGTAAAATGTAGATGAAGCCTGTAATGGGAGTAATGTATGGAAAAAATGTCATTAAATCAACAATGGTATAATGATATACTGCTAACTTAGATTGTAGAACCTTACTAATGAAACAACTTGTATTTTTCATAGTTCTGAGCAATGGCTTGAACACACCTAGATCCTTGAAACCTTACTACAAATAACTTGATGAGCATGATTAACTCAGGTTCTTTCATGTCTCATCTACAGGGACTTTTCCAAAACACTGATAATTACATTGGATAGTAACTTCTATGCTATGACCACTACAATCACATAAGCTAAATTGTTACACAAGATCTCAGGTCAAATAGACAAGTCGAAGATATTTAATACCTAGAATATAGGAACCTGACATGTTATTTTCACAATATTTTCTACATCATCAAAATTTCTTTGTATATTTTTCATTTCATTTTCTAATATTTGCAGTTCAATCATTATGCTAGTCAAATTTTCTGCAGGATCTTAAGAGTCAGGTTGTATTAAGATAGTACAAACACATGAATCTAGTTGTTTTTGCAAAAAAAAAAAATTGTATCTTTAAGAGTTTCAATTTAATTATTCAACTAAAACAACTCATTTGACAAAATATCATTTTCTTTCTCCACTTGAGCTATTTCTGGAACCATGACATGCTCCAGAGAAGGTAACTTTAGCTTCTTTCTCAACACTTGAATTTCAGTTTCTGCTCCCTATAAGCTTCTGAATAACACTCCTATCTTCAGGATTTACACTAACCTTCACAATTACCTTCTTTAATTTTTTTTTTGTTTGGAAAAAGCTCTAGAATTTTCCTTTTCCATCTTCCATTGATTAACCACTTTTCCTAAAAAATCTCTAGCTTTGATAGTTGTTTGGTAAATTTAGTGTGTCCTAAATTGCTACATTAATTTGTCAATCCGGGATTCGTAAGCTGACGAAGTGTGGCGCACTATATGTGCAAGATAACCTATCTCTTAGTTTTTGTCGTTTTTGGGTTTTTTATTTATCTTGGGGGTATCTTGGTTGGTTTCCTAATGTGAGATGGAAATTCTAAAAGACAAGTATGGATATAAATGTTCAAGGCAATGATGTCCTTTATAATTATTTCCCAAACTTCAAACTTCAAAAGGGTTTAAAACATACAATGACAAAATTAATTCCTAAAAGAAAATGAAAATGTGCCACTATACTAGTCAAACAAACAGTGAACTATTGATCATGAAACCCATTACCCTTGCTACTGTCTAAATACAAAAGAAACTGTGCTCAAAGAAATCCAAGAATTGCAAGCAAAGTAAAGCTAAAATCAAATTACATCAACTCATATTCTGACCCCTCACCATTAGTCTCGCTATGGCTTTCGAAGGTAATCATAAACAACTTGAGCAATATGATATCTAATTTGCAGAAAAATAAACTAATATCAAATTACACACTCATACTTCAATCCCTCACCATTAGTCTCGCTATGGCTTTCGGAGGCAACTGATAATGACATGAGCAATTTAATATCTAACTTGCAGAAAAATAAACTAATATCAAACTACACACTCATACTTCAATCCCTCACCATTAGTCTCGCTATGGTTTTTGGAGGTAACTGATAATGACATGAGTAATTTAATATCTAATCTAACTAATAAAGAAAATGTACAAAACTGAAATAAATAAAACAGTGTTGGAATTAAAAGCTAAGAAAAATAAATCAGCAGAAGGACAAGACTGATTCCATGTCATTAGTCATTGTAAAACTATGTGCAAGTGCCCGGGCTGCCTACTGTAATCTGGAACAAAGACATTGATCAGTTAACAGCAGTATAAATCATGAAAAATTATGGACAGAAATAAAACATTAATACCATAAGAGATGTAATATATACACGTGAATAACTATGGCATAATGAACGTAAGGAAGTAAAACATGAAACTATACAAAAATAAACAAAAACCTCAGCGTGTGCAGGGGCCCTCTGCACAATCCTCGGGCAACAGCTATCAACCATGAATTATGATTATGAACAGAGTCTTCTCATGTATTCAAAACGCAGTCATAACAAGGAAATAATGTCACAGCACAGTGGGCTTTCTTTTCAGCAAAATTACGTTATAGAAGCTAGCTACTATGCGTATGAGAACGTATTATTTATAACAAAGGATGACATAACTACTTTCCTACAATCTGTGCTGATAAAAGACACGTGGACAACCACGTCCAGAAATCTAGCATTATGGCTGCCGTGAAGATTAAATGTATGGAGGGTGGCCATTGGATTCGGCTTATGGAGCAGTTCACAGGTGTTGATATGTCCCCTAAGATTTAGGAACGGCCACGCAAGTCTTCACGTGGTGAAAAGTGGAGTTCTGTCACCGTAGGACTCTTAGGTTGACCACCGCTTGACTACCTTTGACCACGGCCTTCTTTGGTGAATTCAACTGAGCCAATAGGACTTGGTCCATATCCATGTCATTTCCAACTTGCCCATGTGGCTGGATTTTCCTTAAGACACCTGAAATATAGACTTTAACAAAATGGCTGCAGAAAGTTGAAGCAGCTGTGGAAAGTGACAAGATTTCGCAGCTTAATGAGCAAAAATCTAATTCAAACAACAGACACAAAACATAGTTAAAAACCACTTTAAATTCTCTTTTATGATTAATATGCAATGATGTCGATGACTTAGGAGGTCCAGGTAAATGGAAAAAGTCTAGAAAGGTGTATAGGAAAGATGCAAGTTTGGGACTCAACATACCCCCACTGTGAAGGTGTTGCATGTTCCCATGCAACCAAAATTTTGATCATCCTCCTTCAATTCATATGCCCTGATACCTCTGCCAGTACATCCAGTCCTCTTCTCCTCTTTCTTGGTGTTGCTAACATCCTGGGCTTCTTCATCAAGCTTCTGAATTTGAGATTAATCAGTGCTCTACTTATCTTCTTGCATTTCTTCTTCAATTTCCTGTTCTTTTTGTGCGACAGTCCCATATGTAGCATAGTGTTGTCATGAATGATCTTGTCCAATCTGCTTTGCTCCTTTAATGCTTCATTTTCATTTTTAATATGTCTATTTAAAACCTCCAACTCAAAGACTTCTTGTTTCAACGATTGGACTAGAGCTTCTTGTGCTGTGTGAGGCTGAGTGGATGAAGTGCTGGGACCCGTGGCTGTTCTTTCTAAGGATTCTATGTAATCAAAGACCTCTTGCTGCTTTGGATCTATCTTGGGTGTCGTTTTCCTTGGGCTGTCCCCAAAATGCTGTGGAGGAGAATTGACTTCAAAATCTGGCCGAAAAGTACTCATGTCAACATCTTGAGGACTAGTTTCAATGTTTGGCTGAGAATGAGGTGGACTACGGCCAACTGGAGTTTGTTCAGGTGTTCCTTCTCCCAAATCAATAAAATTGGGTCCTTTTGTTTATGCTTTCCTCCACTTTCCTTTAAGCCTGGTGCTTCTTCTTACATGCTATGGACTACTGTCTTTTTCCTTCTGTTTTTATTTTCCTTTCTTTTTGGCCATAGCTGACTGTTCCTGAAGGTGAAATAGTCTTTCAGAAAATACTTGATGGTCTTCTTCTGAGGAAGGGGTTTGATGCACAGCCTCAATGCTTCTTTTCTCTTTTGATTTTGTTGGCTTTTTACCCTCAGTCTTTTCCTTCCTCCTTTTAGACAGTCTTTCTTCTCTACTAGTTCTTTCAACTGTGTTAGTAGGAGTGCTTTGAGTTTTATCACATGTTCTCTTTCTTCTACTTCTTTTTGATGTACTGCCTTCAGGGGTTTCTTGGGGTTCTTCAAAGAAATTTCTAATTAAAAACTACTCCCAGGTGTCCTTTTTCTCTTTTAATTGTTTTTCTATCAAGATTTTCACGAGACCATGGTGATACAAATGTGGTTCTACGTCCCCCAGATGCTTTTGGATGGTTACAGACATCTTTTTCAAACTGTTTAGTAAAAATTATGGCAGATTGAGGGTCTGGTTGTCTAGGAAATTCATCAACAATCGGGTATGATACATGTACATTGATCCAAAACGTCCCTCACAGGTGATAAACTTTTGAATAACCAACAGTAAACTGGCCCACTCTTCTTTTAAAGCATGGATAGGAATTCCCTTTTTGAAAATGGTGACATCCATACCTGGGTTACGTAGGATCACTCTCCATGCTTCCTCGCCAATGCTCTTGTTCTTGAACCAGCATTCACTTTCTTGAGGGAGTTCTGTACCAGCTGCTATGGATGCCTCAGTCACTGTAAATTTGAGGTCCCTAATTTCTACCTCCAGACCGTTGAAAGACCTCGCAAAAGCTTTTGTTACCTCCTTATTGTAGCCTTTAAAATTTTGAATAAATAGAAGCCATTTTTCCTTTTTCAATATGTCTTTGACTTGCAGGTATCCTTCCATAAATTTGGGTCCCTCTGGTTCTGTCCTCAACAACTGACCCATCCTTCCTTCTGTTCTTTAAAACTTGTCTGTGTGAGGAGGGTTTAGCGGAGGTAAGACGACTGAATTAGCGGAAATGAACAGGGTTTATGAAGGAGACCAGTGATTGTAAGCGGATATCAGAGAATAGGTACACGGAATGAAGCGGAACATAGAACAAAATGGGGTGAAGGCTTATGTGAACACGGTGGAAATGCAACCGTGAGGTCAATAGAACAGTAGGGGGAGTAAAGTGCATCCGGCAGTATTTAAAATTGGGTGGCTGCAGAGTAGACACAATCACGTTTATGAAACGGCTGCAGATTTTGTGCGGCTGAGAGAAGCCATAGTCAAATCAACCACGTTCCATAATTACAGGTGGAGTATCAAAGTATAGCCGAACACGAGTGAAGACTGGAGGCTTGATTATGAGGCCGTTTAAAAATGAATGCAAGGATTGTGGGGGAATCGTATAGAGATCGTGGAACGGTTATGGAGTTATCAACGCAATCATTCCATATAATGGAGCTATGGTTTATAACTATGTAAAAATGTGCTTGAATGCCATTTGAAATAAATTTCTACTCATACCTTGGAATTCTTGCCATTTTTCATTAGTCTTCAATCAGTTGCTCCTCGTTGATGCTTTTGAATGCCTCATGTCTTTATAATATGTCCTCATACCTGCATTTGATTTCATGATTTTTGAACTAACATCTGACTGTGAATTTTTTTGAAAAACGGAGTGGTGGCTGCAAAAACTGCTTCTGGCTGCGAAAACTGACACAACAATTATTTGGGTGAGTGGAGATGGATAGATGATAACTGATTGAATGAAAATGATCATGAAAGAAAATTTTTATTGGTGAAATGAAATGAAATAGATGAAATGGATTGAAATGGAATGAAGTGGAGTGGAATGAAGTGGAATGAAATGGAGTGGGTTGTCATAAAACTTGTGAAATGAGAGAGAGAGGGAACTTTTTTGGAAAATATAGGGTGTCAGGTGTTCCTGATTTTCACCCTACATTTTCTTTATAAGACTGCCAATCAGTGATTGGTTTTCAGGCCTATACAATTTTTTTATTTTTTTTTTGAAACTGAAAAGAACAAAGGCTAGGCTAGTGGAGAAGAAGGATTCTTCTTCACCATCGTTATTACAGAATTATCTTGAAACATTTTGAGAAATTCCTCTTTTGAGAGTGGCTTATGATAGATCTTTAATCTGTGGCCATTCACAATAAGAGGAGTTTGAGATTCATCAATGGTCTTGATTCTTACTGCTCCATTGCTAAAGATCTTGTCAATATCATATGGCCCAAGCCAATGAGTCTGAAATTTTCCTTTAAAATATTTAAACTCGGAATCAAATAGCAATGCCCAATCTCCTTCTTGAAACTTCTTCTCTTTGATATTGAACTAGATCAGTTCTTAGAATTCCCTCTTGTCTGATCTCATCTAGCTCATTCAACTGCTCCATTCTATGCTTTTGGGCTTCTGATAGATCCATTCCCAACTGAACTGCCATCTTGAAGGTTTTGACTTGGAACAATGGGGAGAAGGACTTCTTTCTCATAAACAAGTTCATAGGGAGAATGTCCTGTTGTATTTCTCCATGTAGTTCTGTAGGCCCACAAGGCTTCAGGAAGCCTTTCTGCCCAATCTCTTCTGTGTAGATGAACATTTTTGGTGATGATACTTTCGAGAAATTTGTTTGTAGACTCCACTTGACCATTTTCTTGCGGATGGTAAGGAGTAGATCTTCTGTGCTTGATTTTGTATTCTTCCATCAACTTCTCCACCAGGTTGGATGTGAATTGGCTTCCCTGATCTGTCACAATTTCTCTTGGAACACCAAAGCGAGTAAAAATATCCTCATAAAGAAAATTAACAACTGAATTTTCAGTAGCAGACACTAATACTTTGGCTTCCACCCATTTAGTAACATAATTAGTACAAACCAATATATACTTCTTTTTCTTAGATGGTGGATTAATAGGTCCAATGAAATCTAAAGCCCATTTTTCAAAGGGTTCGATGAGTACCTGTGGTTGCAATGGAATTTCATTTGAAAGGGTAGGTTTCCCTACTCTTTGGTACCTTTCACACCTTTTGACATATTGTTTTGCATCTTTGAAGAGAGAAGGCCAACAATATCCTAAAGAGAGGATTTTATAGGTTTTCCTTTTGTCAGCAAAGTGTCTGCCGCATGGTTCATCATGACATTCCTTGAGGATATCAGGCATTTCATCCTCCCTGACACATCTTCTGATCACAAGATCTGGCCCTGTTTTAAACAATTCGTTAGAAATCCATGAATATTTTGAACTCTCCTGAATAATATTTCTTCTTTCACTTGGAAATAAATGTGGAGGTAGTTTCCCTGTAACCAAATAGTTAGCAATATTTGCATACCAAGGGGTCTTAGTAGTTACTGCAAACAAGTATTCATCAGGAAACTTATCCTCTACAGGAGAATCTTCTTTAGTATTCTGAATCCTAGACAAGAAATCAGCTACTGTATTTTGTTTCCCTGGTCTATCCAACATAGTAATATTGAATTCCTACAAAAGTAGGAGCCATCTTGTCACTCCACCATTAGTAACAGGTTTTTTCATTAGATATCTAATCGCAGAATGATCAGTATGAATAAAAGTTTCATAGCCTGTTATATAATGTCTAAACTTATTGATTGCATGAACAACAACTAAAAACTCTTTTTCAGTTACAGTATAGTTCAACTCAGTGGGAGTCAAATTTTTACTGGTATAGTAAATGGCATAAGGGACTGAATCCTTTTGACCCAACACAGCTCCTAGAGCTATATCTGAAGCATCTGTAGAAATATGGAAAGGGAGTTTCCAATTTGGTCCTCTCAAGATAGGTGCTTCAGATATTCTTGTTTTCAAAGTTTCAAAGGCTGATTGACAATCAGGATCCCATTTAAATTCATAGTCTTTTGTAAGCAATTTGAAGAGTGGAGATGTTATTTTAGTGAAGTTTTCTATAAATCTTCTATAGTAACCAGTAAATCCTAGAAAACTTCTAACATCTCTTTGACAATTTGGAATAGGCAACTTGGAGATGACTTCCACTTTTGATCTATCAACCTTAATCCCATCTCCTGAAATATGATGCCCCAAAACAATACCTTCAGTAAACATCATAAAGCATTTTTCATGGCTTAATGAAAGGTTTGTTTTTTTACATCTTATAAGGACTTTTTCCAAATTTTCTAATGCCTCTTCAAATGAATTACCATAAACTGTAAAATCATCCATATAAACCTCTACACAATCATGGATTAGATCAGAAAAAATTCCTAGTACTGCTCTTTGGAATGTTGCGGGTGCACTACATAACCCAAAAGGAAGCACTTGATAGGCAAAAGTCCCCAATGGATAGGTAAATCTGGTCTTATCTTGATCTTCAGGTGCTACCTGAATTTGATTATAGCCACTAAAACCATCCAAAAATGAAAAGTACTTTTTGCTTGCTAATGTATCTAATACCTGATCGATAAAGGGAAAAGGAAAGTGATCCTTCAAAGTTGCTTTGTTCAATTCCCTGTAATCAATGCATACCCTCCATTTACCATTATTTTTAGGTACTATAACCAAAGGAGAAACCCATCGGCTATCTAAAATTGGATAAATGAAGTTTACATTGAGTAGTTTTTGGAGCTCTTCTTTCACTATCTACCTAAGGTTTGGATTCATCCTTCTCTAAGGTTGTCTGATTAGTCTACTGTTTTCCTCAATATAGATATGATGGATGCAAGTCTTAGGATCAATACCTTTCATATCAGTATACTCCCATGCAAATGCAGTAGAATGTTTTTGCAAGATTTTGGTTAGTTCTTCCTGTTGTGACTTTTTCAAATTTTTGTTGATATTCAATGTTTTTCCTCGAAAAATCTCAATGGTAGAACTACCGAACTCTTCCATAGAGTAAAGAGACATTTGTCTTGATGATAAATATTCAATGTCAGATTCCAATTGAAATTGTGTGGGGTCATATTCTGAAGATGTCTCAAAATTTTCTAATGTGTTCAAAATTTGACTATCCTCACTGATTTCAGAAATGGTAAAGACAGGTTGTATAGTGTCCTCATCATCGACCCATTCATTGTCTCCTACTTCTATGATTTCTTTTGCTGGAGGATACAAATTAAATTTCTTTGTTGAATTACCATTAGAAATGTACATATCCCGAGATCTACAACTAATGAAAGCATCAGCTGTGGCTAGCGAAGGTCTTCCTAAGATAAGTGGGTGCCCTCATAGATTACTCTTGGGAGTCAAAATCATAAAATCTACTAGATATTCCCAAGAATCTAAGGAGACTAAAATATCTTCTAATACACCATCTAGTTTGATAATTGATCGATCTGCAAGTTGCAGTAAAGTAGGTGTAAAAAGAAGATTAGGAAGTTTTAGCTGTTCCATAGTCTGTCTACTCATAATGTTGATAGCATCCCCTAAGTCAATCAATGTGTTTGGAATTTCTATCCCATCTATATGTGTCTTGAAAATTGGACTACTTGGATCTACATACTTCTGCATGGTTATTTTTCCCATCATGATATCTGCAATTTTTCCTACTAGGTGGATTCTTCTTGTATCTCTTAGTTTCCTTCCTGGTCTTTTGAGACTCAACTCCTTTATTGTTTTTTCTAGAATAGGAATCTCTCTAATGGCTTGTAGCAAGGGAATCTTGATACAAACATTCTTTAATTCATCTAGAAAATCATAGTTAGGCAACAAGATTTGTTTTTTCACCCCTTTATCAATTTGTAATCTTTCAGGGAAAGGAGGTGTGGATGAAGATGCAGGTTGCTCAACTATAGGAGTTGTGGGGGTTAACTTTTCTTTCTCATTTTGAATGTTTGAGTTTTGAAGAGATGCTTCCTCAGAACCCTTATTGACTTTAAGAGAGTCCTCCTTAGAGGTATCTTGCTCTTGGACATCTATAGAAGGTTTTTCTAAAACTCTACTAGACCTGAGTTGTACATCATTGAGAGGAACAATCATATAGGTAGGAAATTTTTGTCCTTCTATCATGTAAGTATTCTGAGGATTTTTATTGTTAGGATTTGGCAATGGCTGAGCTGGAAGTTGATTTGTCTTTTGTTGGTATGGGAGCATGAGTTGAGGATTTGGATTTTTTTGAGAAGGTTGTTGTTGTGGAAATGGCAATGAATGTTGTGGATTTGGGTTTGGAAGTTGTGGAGCTTGTTGATTTTGAAAAGATGGAGGATATTGATAAAATTGAGAAAATCTCCCATAAGGATTTTGCATCCCTTGTACCCATGAATGATATGAATTTTGAGGCTGGGGCCAAGGTTGTTGCCAAGGATTCCAATTTGGTGGGGGTTGAGAATTCATAGGGTTGTTAAACCCTTGAGTTTGTTGCCCCTGCCAAGGTCTTCTTGCAACAAAACAGAGAGATTCTACTGAATTTGGATCTTCTTGAAAGACAACTTTGAGTCCAGGAATTGAAGGACAATCCTTGGTCTCATGATTCTCTGAGCAAATCATACATGTTTCTACAACTTTTACATCCAAGGGACATTCCCTTAAAGCATGTTTCTTCCTACATTTCGGACAAAAGATGGCTAGAGCATCAGTTTCTGCTTTCTGCTTGTTTTGAATTTTAAGGGTGTCTAGTTGTTCACTAAGGCTCCCTAAGATATCAGTTTTGAATTCATCAAGAATATTGCCAATCTTTTCCCTACTTACTGATCCAGTTGCAGATTTGTTTGCCCTGATAAGAGAAGGATCTCTAGGCCCTTTTCCTGTTTTAGATTTTCCCCTTGAGAGATCATAGTTCTGTTATATCATGAAGTGGAAGTTGAGAAATGTCTCCTTTCCCCATCATGTTTAAAATATCTATCCATTCATCTATGATGGATTTCAATAGAAGGGCTTTCAAATTTTCCTCATCTAAGTTGCTCATCTTTGCTCTTTTTAAGTTGTATTGAAATCTTTCAAGTAAATCCTCCAAATTTTCATCTTCTTTTTGCACCATTTTGAATACCCCATCCTTGTGATTGGTGGGCATGAAATAGTCTAGGTATCTATCCAAAAATGTTTGTTTCATATCATTCCAAGTCATAATAGATTGGGTGACTAATCCCATGAACCATTTCAAAGCGGCTCCCTTCAATGTTGAAGGAAACAGTTTGAGTTTTTGAGAGTCTTCCATATAGTCATAGGTTCGGCACACGACTTCAAACTCAAACAAAAATGTTTCAGGATCCTCACTTCGCAATCCATAAAAGTTGGGGAGGATAGATGGTGAGATTCTTTTCATCGTTGTATGAGTTTCCTCATCAACTATAGGGAATCCAAATGAGTTGTCTCCTCCCCTATTTCTTCCATTATTACCTCCACCTCCACCATTGTTGCCTCCATTATCTCTACCTCTACCTCTACCTCCGAATCCATCTACTACTTCCTCTGTCATGATATTTTCTCTAGAGTCCTCAAAGTACTCTGGTTCTTCTATCAAGGGAGGATGAGAGGGAGTTTCTTCCTTTTCTTCTTCAGGTGATTCTACTTCTTTAATTACAATATAATCTCTTGTAGAAGTAAAGAAAGGGTCTTCTTCTAAATGAGATTTGGTAGATGGTGTAGGAGAATCCTCTAATTCAGCTACTCCTTGAATTCCAGGAATCTTAAGGCTAGGGGTAGATGGTGGTGAATCTTGTCTATGCCTTGAAGAAGATGGAGTTGTTAAAATCGAACTCTTGGCTCTAGCTATAAACCTTCCCCTAGAATCTCTTGCTCTATGCATGTCATTTTTTTTTTTTAATGTTGGGCTAATAATTCTCTTTCTGATCTTCCAGGTCACACTAGGTGCAAGAAGAGAGCATACTTAAGAAATTATTGAACCAATAACTCTCTTTTCTGATCCTCCAGATCACACTAGGTGCAAGAGGAGAGCATACTTCAAGAAGTTATCAATTTTTCCCTTCTTTTTATTGTTTTTTTTTAAGAAATTGGCTACCTAGTTACACTTCCCTGGCAATGGCGCCAAAATTTTTGGTCAATTTAGTGTGTCCTAAATTGCTACATTAATTTGTCAATCCGGGATTCGTAAGCTGACAAAGTGTGGCGCACTATATGTGCAATATAACCTATCTCTTATTTTTTGTCGTTTTTGGGTTTTTTATTTATCTTGGGGGTATCTTGGTTGGTTTCCTAATGTGAGATGGAAATTATAAAAGACAAGTATGGATATAAATTTTCAAGGCAATGATGTCCTTTATAATGATTTCCCAAACTTCAAACTTCAAAATGGTTTAAAACATACAATGACAAAATTAATTCCTAAAAGAAAATGAAAATGTGCCACTATACTAGTTAAAAAAACAGTGAACTATTGATCATGAAACCCATTACCCTTGCTACTGTCTAAATACAAAAGAAACTGTGCTCAAATAAATCCAAGAATTGCAAGAAAAGTAAAGCTAAAATCAAATTACATCAACTCATATTCTGACCCCTCACCATTAGTTTCGCTATGGCTTTCGGAGGTAATCATAAACAACTTGAGCAATCTGATATCTAATTTGCAGAAAAATAAACTAATATCAAATTACACACTCATACTTCAATCCCTCACCATTAGTCTCGCTATGGCTTTTGGAGGTAACTAATAATGACATGAGCAATTTAATATCTAACTTGCAGAAAAATAAACTAATATCAAACTACACACTCATACTTCAATCCCTCGCCATTAGTCTCGCTATGGTTTTCGGAGGTAATTGATAATGAAATGAGTAATTTAATATCTAATCTAACTAATAAAGAAAATGTACAAAACTGAAATAAATAAAATAGTGCTGGAATTAAAAGCTAAGAAAAATAAATCAGCAGAAGGACAAGACTGATTCCATGTCATTAGTCATTGTAAAACTATGTGCAAATGTCCGGGCTGCCTACTATAATTTGGAACAAAGACACTGATCAGTTAACAGCAGTATAAAGCATGAAAAATTATGGACAGAAATAAAATGTTAATACCATAAGAGATGTAATATATACACGTGAATAACTATGGCATAATGAACGTAAGGAAATAAAACATGAAACTATACAGCAATAAACAAAAACCTCAACGTGTGCAGGGGCCCTTTGCACAATCCTCGGGCAACAGCTATCAACCACGAATTATGCTTATGAACAGAGTCTTCTCATGTATTCAAAACGCAGTCATAACAAGGAAATAATGTCACGGCACAGTGGGCTTTCTTTTCAGCAAAATTACATTACAGAAGCTAGCTATTATGCGTATAAGAACGCATTATTTATAACAGAGGATGACATAACTACTTTCCTACAATCTACGTTGATAAAAGACACGTGAACAACCACGTCCAGAAATCTAGCATTATGGCTGCCGTGAAGATTAAATCTATGGAGGGTGGCCGTTGGATTCGGCTTATGGAGCAGTTCACAGGTGTTGATATGTCCCCTGAGATTTAGGAATGGCCACGCAAGTCTTCACGTGGTGAAAAATGGAGTTCTTTCACCGTAGGACTCTTAGGTTGACCACCGCTTGACTACCTTTGACCACGGCCTTCTTTGGTGAATTCGACTGAGTCAATAGGACTTGGTCCATATCCATGTCATTTCCAACTTGCCCATGTGGATTGATTTTCTTGAAGACACCTGCAATATAGAATTTAACAAAATGGCTGTGGAAAGTTGAAGCAGCTGTGGAAAGTGACAAGATTCCGCAGCTCAATAAGAAAAAATCTAATTCAAACAGCAGACATGAAACATATTTAAAAACCACTTTAAATGTTCTTTTATGATTAATATGCAATGATGTTGATGACTTAGGAGGTCCAGGTAAATGGAAAAAGTCTAGAAAGGTGTATAGGAAAGATGCAAGTTTGGGACTCAACAATAGCAACCAAGGATGTTTTGTTTAAGTCACTGTAGATTAATTCTCTTGTTTTCCTATGTAATTAATCTTATCAGGGGGTGGGATCTCTCTTGCATGGATAGTCAAGTTTACAATCTTGAAACCAAATGATGTTGAGACAGTCAGTGGAGAAGGATGAGAGAAAGATAACTTCAATTTATTTCTCTCAAGGTTCTTGGAAGACAATAATCTTGTGTGATATTCAAACATATACTACGCTTCAACCTAGGATTCCATATTTTCTTTCATCTTCATAGTTCTTTATTCCATTCGATTGTACAATTTCTATGCATCAAGAACATTACTCTAATATTTTCTTTTAGGAATTGGAGAAGATGGTGTACAAGTAACAACCCATTATGGATGAGGAAATTCCAACCAGAGATCTAGGTTATGTTTCCCTTTTTTACAACTTTGCCCTCTTTGAACTTTTATCTTCTTCACCTTCTAAATCAGTTATATCTTCACTACCCCTTTTCAAACTTTTATCAATAGGATGTGGATTTTCAACCTCTGTTCCTCCTTATGCACATGTCTGACCACCATTTCCCATTTTCTCTATATCTGGTCGAGGTTCATGTATATAAGGACCATAGGAATTTTCAACTCTTCTATTAGAAATAATATGGTGGGGATCATATGACAATTTTTCACCCATCTGTAATTTCATGCCTTCAAGAATGTTTTTCACTTCTTGCATGGCCTTCCTATTATTCACAATAAAAGGACCAAATTTTCTTGGAAATTTCAATAAGTGTCCCCTCTTTCCTGGGAAAAAATGAACCTGATCAACATTTAAAATTTTCCTGATAAACTCCAAAGAAAATAACCTCATAGATACAAATATAGGAAGAATATTAGGGGAAATTTCTGCTCCATATAGTCTAATCTCAACATGGTCTTCAAACTGGAACCATTCACCCAATTTATCATCTTTTCTAAGCTGAAGAACATATTGGTCCTTTGGAAAAATACAAGGTGGAGGAGAGACATGAGATCCATCATTAGGTATAATTGAAGGGGTTAATTGTCACATTTTTAGACTTATTAAGTCTCTCTTTCTCACTTTTAAATTGTATTATGGTCTTATGTTGCTAGTGTAGATGGTGATTAAGGCTTGTCATACTTCGAATGCCTAATATGGGTTAAATGTAGGATAATCACGAAGATATTTCAATTTTGATGAATATTTTGCAATTAAAGCTTAGAGTAGACAACAAGGAGAGCTTATAGGGGCATTTTCCACCTCCTTAACTCCAAAAGGAAACCACGAGATCCTTGATATTCCCTCCAATAGCTCAAAATCAAAGGCAACCTAGCTAGTGGGAGATCAAGTGTGCCAAAGCTCCAATTATCTTGTAGTCAAAGAGGACACATCACTTAATTTTTGGGTAGATGTTGGTAGCTACCCTCTAGGTTAAATAGGGTTGAGCAAGAGCTCATTACGATTTGAACTTTCAAGGAATCTAAAAGACTCTTAGCTCTTGCAATAGTTTTTTGATAATTTTATGATTATGTATTGAGAATATTTTCCTCAATAAGATAAGTATTCAGATTGTCCTTCACTGATTTAGTTTCAGAGGGCTAGGCTTGTGGGTTAGGGCCCAATTCTTTCAACTTAGTTTCTCTTTTGTATTCATGCTTATTTTTATGTCATTATAGCTCTTTTTCTTGGAAATAATAGCTAGCTTGTTTTAGTGTCATGAACATGTCTAGAATACTGAGTTAGATTTATGTTTCAATTCTTAAGTAGGCTTTCTTTCCAAATTCACCTCATCTTTTCCATTTCCTTCATCGTAATTTTGCCAATGTTTGTTGCATGAACAGGTAGTTTGATTTTAGGTTCAAGTAGCACAACAAAGGAAGACTTCACCAGCACTGTTAGCTTCATTTATCACCCATCAAAAACCTTCTTTTCATGAAATATCCTTCAGCCCTATTTTTAATATTTTCACCTTCACACCGTGAGCAACCCTAGAAGTGTAAGATGAGATTCTCAATAGGTTCCGAGCTTGGAAAATGGGTTTTCTAAATTTAATTAATCCAAGTACACCTTCACTCCACCTCCCCTATGCTTTTATCAATCATTTTTGGTCATATATTTCCCTCAGATCGTTTCCTACAGCAATTCAGGACTTTATTGTGGCGCTACAAGAAACATGTAGCAGAACTAGTAGCAGCACCAGTGGGCCTCTCCTTAAGCCTAGAAACCATCATCAACCTCATATAGACCTGCCAAAACCTTCAAGACACCTTCAACCCTGCATCCATGAGTTCAAAACATTTTGAAGCCGCCTTAGCGCCTTCTTCTCTTTGCTGCAAAGTAGTGCATTTACAAGCATAATCAGGTCATGATTATATGCATGAGTAAAAGCAATATAGTTAAAGAATGAAGTAGATAGAGGTTTTTAAGCCATTTGGCCCAAAAAAATGTGAGTATATTACCCTTATTTATGCAATTTTAATTCAACCGTTTACTTCATGAAGATACCTAGTTTGCTTCTATTTCTTGCCAGAGTTTAAATTTCAGATTTCTTTCCTTGCAGAATAGCTAGATGTATTTTCTTGCTTCAGAATAGTCATTTTATATTTAATAGAGTAATTATTTTGAGTTACTGATAGTTCTCGGTCTAAATCAAAAGTGTGACAAACTTCAGTCGGAAACAATAGAAACAACACCCTATCGTATAACTCAGAAGAGGATGACATGAGTAGAATGAATTTGTTGTGTATATAGCACTATCACCTCCAAGTTTGTATGAACCCAAAGTTGATAAAGTAAAGTAGAGTAGGCTTTGGGAGTTGCAACATTATTTGTGCAATACCAGGGCTCACCAATTTTTGGCACCATTGTCGAGGAGGTGTCTAGTAGATGCTTTGATTATGTTTTAGCATTATTTTCTGCTTTACTTTTACATGTTGTTTCAAAAATATTGAAAAAATATATATATATATATATATATATAAACTTCATGACTCGTAGGAGTAGGAATACTCAAGGAATTTTTTTACCAAAAACTCCCACATCCCCACAAAGTTACCCTTCACTCTTCTTTGGTGACTATGAGGTTGAACACACCATATGTGAGCCTTTTGAAAATGAAAAACCTATTTGAGAAGAATAAGAACTTGTTTCATCAAAGGAACCTGCTTCACCTATTCAAGCCATGGCCGAGACTGAAGTCTAGGGAGTCTTCCCCACTAGAGAGATAGATGGGGAAACTAAAATGAAGAACATCAGCCCCTGAGCCCCTCAACCCTTCCACATTTCCATGGGCTTACCTCTTAGGACCCTGACACACTCATGTTTGAATTTTTTGTTGTCTATAGGACCTATGACTATGCCTAATATGACCAAAAGTTGAAGCTATTCCCATGTACCCTTAAGGATGCAACCTTGCACTGGTTCATGGGTATACATGGGAATAACATCACTACCTGGGCATAAATTCAAGAGGCCTTAAAAAAAAAGTACATGGACTACTGTAGGTTTGTTGGCTCGAGGGGTCCTGACCCAGGCTCAGAGGTTAAGGTTTGCCAACAAACCCCTATACTACTGGCCCTTTTGGCAGTGACATGCTCGCGCAGGCCAAAGTCTCACTCAAAGTAGTATGGGTGGGTTTTGGAACTAGGTTTCCGCACCCCGAGAGAGAAAGCATGTAAGTTGAACTGTTTGGGAATTAACAGACGTACACAGTTCGTAGGACTTTCAATGATTAACCTGAGTACAGATTTACTAGATTAAATAATAGGCGCACATCCACGTGTAGACAGCCAAGTATAAGCATTAAACAACATTTTCGCAGCAGACTTAATTAGATTGCAGATACAGTTATCATAACATTGATAATTCATAGCTCGTAATAGAATCACATAATAACCATAACCAAAGATATCAACAACATCAGATATCCACAATGCTTCGCACATATCACTTATCAAAATGTCTCTTACATACCCAAACCCAACTTGTGCACACAGGAGCAGGGTCCGCACACAGTAGGACTGAGGATCTCGTGCACACAGCCAGTAGGAGTCCTTTCACCAAAAACCCAAAACAGATCTACCAAATTGCAATTCGCACCAATCTTATTTTTTTGTCTATCTTCCAACTCAAAACAGTTCAACTACTTATACTAATTTAGCCTATGCATCCAATCGTCTGCAAACCATGGTTTGCGGATTCTTTGTCTACCCTTGAACCACTTACAATGCACTACGGGCTTTGACCCACCCCAAAACCCCTGTGTTAGACTAAATATAATAAAAAATATACAAAAATAGACTAGATTCACAGCTCTTGTAGGAGGCCTTGTTCCAACAGTCCCTAAACACAATCTTGTGACTCATCCCAAGTCACTGTGGTGGTGGGGTCTCTACCTACGCACACAGTGCATTGACAGCTGCGACCAACGGGGTCAACACTTCTTGAATCTAAGCAGCAGCACTCTGCGCAATATCTATAGGCTTTTGTGAGGTCGATCCCTCTGTCGCAGCCGTGACACTCTCCAGTGTCTGGTTCAGTCGCTTCACAGCACTATCAACATCCTAGGAGAGCTGGAGGGTGGCAGTAGCCCAAGGCTTCAAGCATTCTCCGGTAACATGCTTCTTACGTAGGAGTCCCTCGATCTCATCTTGGAGGGTGTTGTTGATCTGCAATCATGCCAAGCGCTGTGCAGGGACCAAGGTAGGTAATGTAGCCCCGATCTTCTTGTAAGCTTACTCCTTCTGGTGCAAGTCCTGATTTATTTTCCAAAGGACCGAATCATGCTAGATGTTGGTCCAAAGCTGCCGTGGTGTCCTCAAGTAATTAGTCACCGTAAGCAATCTATCATGTAATGGTGTGGGTAGCCTCGGTCACTAGCACAGCGCACTGGGCTTGTACCTCTTGGGGTGTTTTGGGCCACAGTTTGGCTTGTAGGTCAGAGATTTGCTACTCCAACTGTGTCTTAACGACCTGCATTTCCATCCTGGATGCTTTCAACGCTGCAACCAATCCTTCGACTTTAGCCTAGGGTGTGGCAGTGGCCGGGAGCTCTTCTATAATCTCTGTGCAGAGCTAGTGGATCACTATTTCAAGCTCTTCCTGCTGCGAGACAATGACAAGAACTTTGGCGTTATGCTGGGTAATGGTCTGCTCAGTCACACTGAACTGTTGGTGTACCTTCTGATCTCGATGGTGGATCTCCTGGAACACGACGATGTGGAGGCCCTATAATGCCTCATGGGGCAGCTTGGCCAGATCCAACTGTATCCCTATACTTTCTTGGGGTTGGATTCCTACAAGGGCAGTGCTAGGTAAAGAGCAGAGATGGCTTTCTTCTATAGCTAGCACTGCACTTCTGGTTGCTAAGGGGGTTTGTCCCTGAACCACGCTAATATGTATCATGTCCATCTTTAGGTGCAAGGTTTGAAGCTCTTCTTAGATGGCACTGATCACAACCTTCTGGTGCTCTTCTAAGGTGACCCATTTTTCTTTTGTGGTCATTGTGACAGCATCTACGATTTGTTTGAGATCTCCATCCATCAACATCACCCAGTGGTGGTGCACTGATGTAGTTCCGCATCTAAGTACCATGCAGAGGGAAGTGGTCCTAGTGCATGAATAAATAGATGAAACCACTCTTTGGTAGTCCTTTCGCACCATTGTTCTCCCCACGTGGAAAAATATTCATGTGGATCTTTCGATCCAAGGAATTTCTTGATTCGCACGTTAGTTGGGGCCTGAAATCATAGGATCGTCATAGCCTGAAATTCCTCCCAATTCTAGAATGATTCGTTATGTGTGTCCCACAACTACGCAGAGAATCCATGCACGGATATCTTAAGGTCCCATATCCTTCGTCCTCTGGGAACCTTAGCTTTGAATGCTTGTAAAAATTACTTGATATTACCACAGCCATCAAAATAAGGTAAATATCTTACCTCTGAGGACACGCAGCAGAGGTCCTTTGTGACCCAAAGACACCGTAGCACAGAGACATCATGTAGCCAGTTTTGCAAATTTCTATCTCCCCATCGGAGTCGGAGAAGCATTCACTGTCCTTTTCCTAGTAGAGTATTCCATCCACCATGGGGTTGATCCAATCTTCATCCCGCACAGTCAACTTATAAATGTGATCGACCTCCTCGTCATCATGCACTAGCTCTGTCTATGATTCACTTTCTGTCGGATCTAACGGTACTATCACCCTTGTACCATTATTTTCGAATAACATGCTTCGCTTCTTTAAGTTAATGATACCTCCCATGTCTATGGCCCAGTCTAACACTAGAAGCACAGGGTAGGGGCCGCATCTTCCACAATTTGAATGACTTCAAAATCAGCTCAGACCTTGACCCCTGCGATATCTACCATAATTTTCGACAGCCTCCCCAAGGGTATGATCTTCTCTTGATTAGCCATGCGTAGCTGGATAGTGGATCAATCCAACTTTGGTTCGCCTATTCTTTGCCAAGTCTGTTTAGGTAATACATTCGCATCTAACCCTAGGCCCAAAATAACCTGATCCATTTCATATTCACTGATATGTGCTATCAACCGCATCTCCCTACCAACGTGTTTCTTATATCTGTATAGTTTGTGCACATCCCTAATTTCTAGGGTTAGGTGAGGTCGTGTAGCGCAGCTATCTAGTAATGCCTGAAGATTCTCTACAACTTTTGGGTTGCGCAGAAACTTCATACATGCCTACAAAAAGGGTCTAACCTCCTCATCTTCCTTAAGGTTCATAGGTGGCCAAGAAGTAGGTTTCTCTACCTCCACAAAATTCTTGCGATCTGTGATAAATGTTTCCTTTTCTCTATTTAGGTCCAAACCCTCTTGTTTGCCAACCACTTTATGGATCAGAGATTCAGTCACAACCTTTTCTTTAGGTCCTCTGGTGGCCATTCCACTTTGTGTTACCACACTTACACTTGGATCTTTGTCTCGTAGCTCAGCTTTAACCCTCTGCACATCCTGCGTAGGTGTTGGCTGCTTCTCCTACATCCTTGCTATTAATATTGGATAGTCTTCAACCGCATGGTCCAACTGTCTAGAGTACCGACAGGACTGTCTTGTAGGGTTCAAAAAATCCCTTACGAAGTACCCTACTTCTCCATAGTTATAACAGATTAGTTGCCCTTGGCCCCGACTTGTGCTTCCACGTTGACCTCCTCCCCCACCTCTGGCCGGGAAGCCACCTATGCTTGTGGGAGATCTTGGTGATGTAGGGTCTATTTGTACCCTATACAAGTTTCCTCGATCTATCATCATATCATAAGTATGACAGTTTTTCTCATCATGTCCTACTGACTGACAAAACCTGCACCATTTTTGCTTCAGTTCTGGGACATACGCACCTAGGTGGGGGCAATGGTTTGTATCATGCAGGCTGGCTACGCGGAAATCATCGCACCACAACGTAGGTATGCTTGAGCCGAGACGCAATGGACTAGATCCTTTGCTTGATCTTGGATGTAGCGGACTAGGTCCTCCTACCTGTATATATTCTGTTAATAGAGGGAAGTTATCCTTGGTGTGACCATTCACCCTGCATCGTATGCACCATCTGTCAGGGCTATCCTCTTCCCCTCGCTCCTTTCGCAGATTCTAGATCTCCATGTGCATCACCTCCAGTTGTCCTTGGATTTGTTGGACACCGAGCTGGGTATTATCCCTGGGCGCAACTTCTAGCTTCATCGCGGCCTCCAAGGCTTTTTCCTGTGATTCAAAAGTTTGGTGACCCATAGGTACACTCAGGTGAGGCAGTAACATGGAAATGAACCATTCCGCATGTTGTCTATCATCATACTGAAATCCTCCTTCTCTGATCACCTTCTTCAGTTGTTGATCAGCCTCCCACACAGACTCAGCAAGTCCTTGCTTTAAATCCTTTAGATCCACTATTATTTGAGAGTAGGCCTTTGTCTTTTTGAACTGTTGTTTCAATGCATCCTTAATTTCGTCAATGGTCGCATTTGAATGCTGGCCGATGTACCCCATGTACTTGTCCAAGGCTCTTCCTTCAAAGGCAAGGGACAGTTGTGCCCTTTTCACTACATCACTAGCTACATTCTGTGTAGTCCAGACCGATCCCATGAGAAACTAGAATGGCTCCATATCTTCACCTCCTACACCCTTAAAAGTAGGTAACTTCATATGCGCAGCAATGTTGTCTTCCGATGGTGGTGGAAGAAGTATAGGTGAATTCTTACCCCTATGCTGGCTTTAGGGTGGTGTGGTTGGAGGGCTCTGCACAGCCGCTTCCCTCACTAGACTATAGACTGATCTATCTCCTTCTTGGTTGGTCTGATAGTATTTTCCACTTCGTGTCGTGCTCCCATCTAGATCAGAGGTCATTCATTTGGTATGGCTCCACAAGACACTCTTTTCGCATAGTAATATTTTAATCAGTAGTGGTCAGGTCCTTAGAAACTTACACCGGAAACCCTTGAAGAATCTTCACTCTGCTTCAGATTAGTAGACGAACTGATCGATGGAAAATTTTGTTACGAATCCTCCTAGTACACTGTCCACCCAGTGATCTACCATGCGAGTGATGGTCTTATTAGTTCTTTCAAGCTGTTGGATCAATTCAGGGGTCCACTGCATAACTCGCTCATCCTACCAACACTTTTGAAATTTGACCAACCTTGCGAGCCACTCCTGGAGCTTGATCGCAATAGTTACAAATAAGATCTTGTAGATCTTTGTGAAAATATACTTATTGTTCCCTCTTTGGTGGTCAAATTTGTATTTTGGTTTTCTTTTACAATTCCTGAACTTGTTGTTCGAACCATTCATCAATTTCTTTACTTTCAGGTTTCCAATACGACCTTGGCATTACCTAATCCCTCTCTTAAAATGCTCTCGATCCGAGTAACGGAACCATTTTTTGGCTCAAAGGGTCCTGACCCAAGTTCAGAAGTTAAGCTTTGCCAACAAACCCCTATACTACTGGCCCTTTCGGCAGTAACCTACTCACGCAAGCCAAAGTCTCACCCAAAGCAGTATGGGTGGGTGCTGGAACCATGTTTCCACACCCTAAGAGAGAGAGTAGGTAAGTCAAACCATTCGGAAATCAGCAGATCTACGCAGTTCACAGGATTGTCAATTATTAACCCAAGTACATCTTTACCAAATTAAATAACAGGCGTGCACCCATGTGCGGACAACCAAGTATAAGCATAAAATAGTATTTTCACAGCAAACTTAATCAGATTACAGATATAGTTATCATAACATAGATAATTCGCACCAATCTCAATTTTTTGTCTGTCTTCCAACTCAAACCGGTTCAACTAATTATACTACTTTAGCCTACACATACAATGGTCCACAACCATGGTTTGTGGACTCTTGGTCTACCCTTCACCCACTTACAATCCCTTAGGGAGGAGGAGGTGATAGAAACCCTTAATTTTTTATCATGAGGATATATCTACCAGATGCGTTATGACACAATCAAAATTGTCTTTAGGAACCATTCTACGGCAGCTAGGAAAAAAGGTAGAGCTAGCAAAAGTATGACAAATGCCCCTTCCTCTTCCACCTCCATCAAGCATGAGATTGGAAATATGTTGGAGGACATCAAGAGTGAGATGTTTCACACCTCTGCATTGCAAATGGAAAAAATTCATATCAAGAGGAATTAAGAGGAAGAGGAAAGAGCCTTGGCTATATTCTACCCTAGATGTAGTAGAAAACACCCTCAGAATAAATTTCCATTAAATTTCCTAGAGGTTTTCTTAGTCTGGGAGGAGAATCATGCCACAGATAAGTGTCCCTCCTTACCTGGACTCAAAGTTGTATATCAAGGTGGGTAAGTAGGACTAGAGCAACTTTGTTTCATCAACCAGAGAGGGCCTCAAGGCCCATGGTCATATCAAAATGGTATGCAAGGTGCACCTTATTCCTTTTATCACAACAATCAGAATGCACCTATGAAATATTGGTACACCCCAACTCCTCCATCTGGGCCTAAACCTACTACTTGGCCCCACAACCTTCCATATTATCCTTAGCCAGTGAACCAACCATTTCAGGAGTATGTTCCTCAACCACCTCAGTGGAACAACCCATCACAAGGGTGGAGGCCTCAACATAGTCAACCACCTGCTCTAATACATCCACCCCAAACTCAACCTCATCTTACTCATTTTGTTCCACCCAAGCTGTCCAAGATTCCTACACAACCCAATCCGAACCTGAACAATAGACATGCACAATAGGTTTACATTGGAGAGACATCATATCCAGCTTATGTTGTGGAGATACATGAGAGTAATCTCAAGTCGGGAAGAGTACTCCCAGAAAACCATCCTCCATCTCCACATGTAGAGGTTGATGAGGAAAAGGAATAAAGTAACACTCAGATCCAACAACCTCCTTTTCCTGAGCGCTTGAGCCAATCTAGTCAACACACACTAGAGGAGACCAAAATTCTAGGAGAATGTTTGGTCAATTTAGTGTGTCCTAAATTGCTACATTTAATTTGTCAATCCGGGATTCGTAAGCTGATGAAGTGCGACGCACTATATGTGCAAGATAACCTTTTCCTTAACTTTTTGTCGTTTTTGGCTTTCTAAGGTGAGATGGAAATTCTAAAATAAAAACAAGTATGGTTATGTTTGTTCAAGGAAATGATATCCTCTATAATGATTTACCAACTTGAAACTTAAAAAGGAATTTGAAACTTACAATGACAAAACTTGAAAGGAAATGAAAATGTGCTGCTGAAATGAAAAGGTGTTGCTAGTCTAATAAATCAAAACAGTGAACTAGTGAGCATGAAACCAAACTATTCTTGCTGCTGTCTAAACACAAAAGAAACTATGCTGAAAGAAATCCAAAAGTTGCGATAAAGTAAATCTAAATCAAATTACATCAACTTGTCTTCTGATCCCTCATCATTAGTCCAGCTATGATTTTCGGAAGTAACCATAAACAACTTGAGTAACTGATATCTAACTTGCAGAAAGTAAAATAATATCAAACCATACATTCATAATTCAATCCCTCACCATCAGTCCAGCTGTGGCTTTCGGAGGTAACTGAAGATGTCATGCACAATTTAATATATCTAAATTTGCAGAAGGGAAACTAATACCAAACTACACATTTCATAATACAATCCCTCACCATCAGTCCAGCTGTGGCTTTCGGAGGCAACTGAAGATGTTATGAGCAGTTTAATATATCTAAATTTGCAGAAAGAAAACTAATACCAAACTACACATTTCATAATACAATCCCTCACCATCAGTCCAGCTGTGGCTTTCGGAGGCAACTGAAGATGTTATGAGCAGTTTAATATATCTAAATTTGCAGAAAAGAAACTAATACCAAACTACACATTTCATAATACAATCCCTCACCATCAGTCCAGATGTGGCTTTCGGAGGCAACTGAAGATGTTGTGAGCAGTTTAATATATCTAAATTTGCAAAAAAGAAACTAATACCAAACTACACATTTCATAATACAATCCCTCACCATCAGTCCAGCTGTGGCTTTCGGAGGCAACTGAAGATGTTATGAGCAGTTTAATATATCTAAATTTAACTACTGAAGCAAATGAGCAAAAATGAATTAAACAAAGCAGTACTGAAATTAAACAGAAACTAAGAAAAGCAAATTAGCAGCAGAACAATGTTAATTCCATGTCATTAGTCAAAAATTTATGCAAATGCCCGGGCTGCCTATCTATAACCTGAAACAAGAACACTGATCAGTGATTAATAACATAAAACATGAAAGACAGAAGTAGAATGGAAAGCATGAAAGTTTATAAACGGAAATGAAGCATATATACCATGAAAGATGCAATGTATAAACATGTGAATGGATTATGGCACAATGAGCTTTAAAGAAATAAAATAAGAACTATACAATAATGCACAGAACCTTGGCAAGTGCAGGGGCCCTCTACACCAGCCTTGGCAACAATCTTCAAGTATGAATTACGTTGGAAAACAGAGTCTTCTTATATTAAAATGCAGTCATAACAGTAAGGTAGTATTACGGCACAAAGGCAGCGTAATTACATTACAGAGCATACTAATAAAAGATAACAGAGACTAATCGAGACTAACTCCATATGCGTATGCAAACGCATTATTTATAACAAAAGAAACATAACTAATTCCTAAAGTTTATGCTGGTGGAGAACACGTAGACCATTACGTCCACGGATCTAGGATCATGGCCGTATTGAAAAGTAAATCTATGAGGAGTGGATGTTTGAATTCGGCTAAGGAGCCATGTACAGATGTTGATTTATCCTCCGCAATTCAGAAACGGCCATATGAACCTTCACGTGACACGAAACAGAGTCCTGTCACCGTGGGACTCTACGGTTGACTTCCATTTGGACACCTTTGACCGCAACTTCTTTAGATGAGTTTGCTCGAGCCAATAGGACACGAACCATGTCCACATCATTTCTGACTTGCCCATGTGGCTCGTTTTTCCTGTAGACACCTGTAACATAGAGTTTCACAAAATGGCTGCGGAAAGTTGCAGCAGCTACGGAAAGTGGCAAGATTCCGCAGCTAGATGAGCAAAATCTAAATCAAACAGCAGACACAAAAATATAATTAAAAACCATGTTAGATGCTCTTTTGCAATTATTATACAATGATATTGACAACTTGGGAGGTTCAGGTGGATGAAAAAGGTATAGAAAAGTGTATGGAAAAGATGCAGATTTGAGACTCAACATACCCCCACTGTGAAGGTGTTGCATGTCCTCATGCAACCAAAATTTTGATATTCCTTCCTTAGTTCATATGCCTTGACACTTCAGCCAGCACGTCTAATCCTCTCCTCCTCTTCCTTGGTGCTGCCAACATTCTGGGTTTCTTCATTAAGCACCTAAATTTGATGTTAACCAGTGCTCTGTTCAACTTCTGGCATTTCCTTTTCAATTTCTTGTTCTTCTTCTGCCATATTCCCAGATGTAGCATGGTATTATCATGGATGATTTTGTCCAATTTACCTTGTTCTTTCAATGTCTCATTTTCATTTTTGATGTGCCTATTTAAAAGCTCTAGCTCAAAGATTTCTTGTTTTAGTGATTGGACTAAATCATCCTGTACTGTATGAGGCTGAATGGACGAAGTACTGGGACCTGTAGCTGCCTTTTCCAAAGATTCTATATAGTCATATACTTCCTGCTGCTTGGGGTCTATATCAGGTGTCATTTTTATTGGGTTGTCCCCAAAATGCCGTGAAGGAGAGTTATCTTCAAAATCTGGTTGAGAAGGGCTCACATCAACATCTTGCTGAGAATGGGATGGACTATGTTCAATGTCTGACTGAGAATGAAATGAACCAGGTTCACTAACTGACTGAGATGGACTATGGTCAGTTGGGGACTGTTCAGATGTTTCCTCTCCCAAATCAATGAAATGAGGACCCTTCATTTTCGTTTTCCTCAATTTCCCCTTAAGTCTGCTGCTTCTTCTCACACGCTGTGGTACACTATCCTTTTGTTTTTGTTTTCCTTTCTCTGTCTTCTTGGTCATAGATGACTATTTTTGAAGATAAACTAATCTTTCAGATAACACTTGATGATCTTCTTCTTCAGAAGAAGAGGTTTGATGTATAGCCTCAATAGTTTTTCTCTCTTTTGGTGTTATTGGCTTCTTACCCTTGATTTCTTTCTTCTTCCTCTTTGACAGTCTCTCTTCCCTATCAGTTCTTTCAATTGTAGTAGTAGGAGTATTTTGAATTTCATGAATTGTTCTTTTTCTCCTACTTCTTCTTGTTGTGCTACCTTCAGGAATTTCTTGAGTAGGAGTAATTTGAGTTTCATCATTTATTCTTTTTCTTCTACTCCTTCTTGTTGTACTACCTTCAGGAATTTCCTGAGGTTCCTCAAAGAAATTTCTAACCAGAAATTGTTCCCATGTGTCTTTCTTTTCCTTTAACTCCTTTTCAATCAAAATTTTTACAAGGACGTGGTGATATAGATGGGGTTCTACATCTCCTAAATGCTTCTGAACAGTCACGGACATTTTCTTCAAACTATTGAATAGAAAATATGGGAGATTGAGAGTTTGATTATCTAGAAAATTCATCAGCAACCTGGTATGGTACATATACATGGACCCAAAACGGCCTTCACAGGTAATGAAATTTTGAACAACTAGCAGAAAATTAGCCCATTCCTCTTTCAATACATGAACATGAATTCCTCTTTTAAAAATAGTTATGTCCATACCTTGATTTCGTAAGATTGTTCTCCAGGCTTCATCACTGATGCTTTTATTCTTAAACCAACGCTCACCCTCTTGAAGAAGTTCCGTGGCAGATGCTATAGATGCCTCATTGACCGCAAACTTAAGGTCTCCAATCTCTACTTCTAAGCCATTAAACGACCTTGCGAATGCCTTTGTCACTTCTTTATGATAACCTCTGAATTTCTGGATAAACCGCAGCCACTTTGCTTTCTTCAATATATCCCTTACTTGCGGATATCCCTCCATGAACTTAGGTCCTTCCGGTTCTGCTCTTAGCAATTTACCCATTTTTCTTTCTGCTCTTCACAAATTTGCCTGCGTGAGGGTTCAATGGAAATAAAACGGTTGAATGCACAGAGATGAGCACAATGACTGTGGGTAGATATCAGAGAGTGGGTATGAAAATTGTAGCGTAATAGAGAACGAAATGGAGTGAACAGAACAGAGTGGGGTTTCGTAAGCACGGCAGAGACACGGATGTGAGATTAACAGAATATAACACATCCGACAATGTTTTGAATTTTGGTGGCTGCACAATAAATATGAGCACATTTAAACAACGGTTATGGATTTATGCGGTTGTAAGAGTCCGTGGTCAAATCAATTACGTCTCATTGTCACTGGTGGAATATTGGAACATGAGTGAAGATCGGGGGTTTAATGATGGAACCGTTTGGGAATGAATGCGAGAGGATAATATGGAGATCGTGAAAGGGTTACGGAATTATCAATATAATCATTGCACATAATGGATAGAGCTCATGGTTCATAACTATATAAAAATGTGTTTTCAATGCTATTTGAAATAAATTTTACTCATACCTTTGGAATCTTTTGCCTTTTCCTTGGTCTTCAACTAATTGCTCTTCATTGGTGTCTTGAATGCTCCATGTCTTCATTTTTTATCCTCTCACCTACATTTTATTTCATGATTATGGAAATAACATGTAGCTGTACATTCTTTTGAAAACAGAGTAGTGGCTGCGGAATCTGCTTTTGGTTGCGGAAACTGGAGTCAGTTGCGGAAACAGATGTCAGCTGCGGAAACTGACACAGCTATTATTTGGATGAATGGAAATGAACAGATGAAAAATGACCAGATGGAAATGGTCATGAAAAAGAATTTTATTGATGAAATGGAATGAAATGGATGAAATGAAGTGGAATGGAGTGAAATGAAGTGAAATGAAATGGAATGAAGTGGAATGGAATGGAGTGGGTGGTCACAAAACTTGTGAAATGAAAGACATATTTTTTTTTTGGAAAATATAGAGTGTCAGGTGTTCCTGATTTTCACCCTATATTTTCTGTATAAGACTGCCAATCAGTGATTGGTTTTCAGGCTTATACAAAATTTCTTTTCTTTTCTTTTCTTTTTTTTTTTCTTTTTTTTTTTTTTTTAAACTGAAAAGAACAAAAGCTAGGTTGGTAGAGAAGAAGAATTCTTCAAAGAACAAAAGCTAGGTTGGTGGAGAAGAAGAATTCTTCTGTACCAGCCTGATTGCAGAACTTTCTTGAAACATTTTGACAAAATCCTCTTTTGAGAGTGGCTTATGATAAACTTTCAATCTGTGGCCATTCACAATAAGAGGAGTTTGAAACTCATCAATAGTCTTGATTCTTACCGCTCCATTGCTAAAGATCTTGTCAATCTCATATGGCCCAAGCCAATGAGTCTGAAATTTTCCTTGAAAATATTTAAACTTGGAATCAAATAACAATGCCCAATCTCCTTCTTGAAACTTCTTTTCTTTGATGTACTTTTCATGCCATTTAGCTCTTTGATATTGAACTAGATCAGTTCTTAGAATTGCCTCTTGTCTGATCTCATCTAGCTCATTTAATTGCTCCATTCTATTTCTATGCTTTGGGGCTTCTGATAAGTCCATCCCCAACTGAACTGCTATCTTGAAGGTCTTGACTTGGAACTCAATGGGGAGCAAGACTTCTTTCCCATAAACAAGTTCATAGGGAGAATGTCTTGTTGTATTTCTCCATGTAGTTCTGTAGGCCCACAAGGCTTCAGAAAGCCTTTCTGCCCAATCTCTTCTATGTAGATGAATAGTTTTGGTGATGATACTTTCAAGAACTTTGTTTGTAGACTCCACTTGACCATTTGCTTGCGGATGGTAAGGAGTAGATCTTTTGTGCTTGATTTTGTATTCTTCCATCAATTTCTCCACCAAGTTGGATGTGAATTGGCTCCCCTGATCTGTCACAATTTCTCTTGGAACACCAAAGCGAGTAAGAATATCCTCATAAAGAAAATGAACAACTGAATTTTCAGTAGCAGATACTAATGCTTTGGCTTCTACCCATTTAGTAACATAATCAATGCAAACCAATATATACTTCTTTTGCTTAGATGGTGGATTAATAGGTCCAATGAAATCTAAAGCCCATTTTTCAAAGGGTTCAATGAGTACCTGTGTTTGCAATGGCATTTCATTTGAAAGGGTAGGTTTCCCTACTCTTTGGCAGCTATCACACCTTTTGACATATTGTTTTGTATCTTTGAAGAGAGAAGGCCAATAATATCCCAAGGAAAGGATTTTATAGGCCGTCCTTTTGTCCGCAAAGTGTCCGCCGCATGGTTCATCATGACATGCCTTAAGAATATCAGGCATTTCATCTTCCCCGACACATCTTCTGATCACAAGATCTGGCCCTGTTTTAAACAATTCGTTAGAAATCCATGAATATTTTGAACTCTCCTGAATAATTTTTCATTTTTCACTTGGAAATAAATGTGAAGGTAGTTTCCCTGTAACCAAATAGTTAGCAATATCTGCATACCAAGGGGTCTTAATAGTTACTGCAAACAAATATTCATCAGGAAACTTATCTTCTACAGGAGAATCTTCTTTAGTATTCTGAATCCTAGACAAGAAATCAGCTACTATATTATGTTTTCCTGGTCTATCCAACACAGTAATATTGAATTCTTGCAAAAGTAAAAGCCATCTTGTCACTCTGCCATTAGTAACAGGTTTGTTCATTAAATATCTAATTGCAGAATGGTCAATATGAATAAAAGTTTCATAGCCTGTTATGTAATGTCTAAACTTATTAATTGCATGAACAACAGCTAAAAACTCTTTTTCAGTCACAGTATAGTTCAACTCTGTGGGAGTCAAATTTTTAATGGTATAATAAATGGCATAAGGAACTAAATCTTTTTGACCCAACACAACTCCTAGAGCTGTATCTGAAGCATCCGTAGAAATATGGAAAGGGAGTTTCCAATTTGGTCCTCTCAAGATAGGTGCTTCAGATATTCTTGTTTTCAAAGTTTTAAAAGCTGATTGACAATCAGGATCCCATTTAAATTCACAGTCTTTTGTAAGCAATTTGAAGAGTGGAGATGCTATTTTAGTGAAGTTTTCTATAAATCTTCTATAGTAACCAGTAAATCCCAGAAAACTTCTAACATCTCTTTGAAAATTTGGAATAGGCAACTTGGAGATGACTTCAACTTTTGATCTATCAACCTTAATCCCATCTCCTGAAATATGATCTCCTAAAACAATCCCTTCAGTAAACATCATAAAGAATTTTTCATGGCTTAATGAAAGGTTTGTTTCTTTACATCTTATAAGAACTTTTTCCAAATTTTCTAATGCTTCTTCAAATGAATTACCATAAACTGTAAAATCATCCATATAAACCCCTACACAATCATGGATTAGATCAGAAAAAATTCCTAGTACTGCTCTTTGGAATGTTGCTGGTGCATTACATAACCCAAAAGGAAGCACTCGGTAGGCAAAAGTTCCTCATGGACAAGTAAATGTGGTCTTATCTTGATCTTCAAGTGCTACTTGAATTTGATTATAGCCACTAAAACCATCCAAAAATGAAAAGTACTTTTTACCTGCTAATGTATCTAATACCTGATCAATAAAAGGCAAAGGAAAGTGATCCTTCAAAGTTGCTTTGTTCAACTCCCTGTAATCAATGCATACTCTCCATTTACCATTCTCTTTAGGTACTATAACCAAAGGAGAAACCCATCGGCTATCTGAAATTGGATAAATGAAGTTTACATTGAGAAGTTTTTGGAGCTCTTCTTTCACTATCTCCCTAAGATTTGGATTCATCCTTCTTCGAGGTTGTCTGATTGGTCTACTGTTTTCTTCAATATAGATATGATGGATGCAATTCTTAGGATCAATACCTTTCATGTAAGTATACTCCCATGCAAATGCAGTAGAATGTTTTTGCAAGATTTTGGTTAGTTCTTCTTGTTGTGACTTTTCCAAATGTTTGTTGATATTCAGTGTTTTTCCTGGAAAAATTTCAATAGTAGAACTACCAAACTCTTCCATAGAGTAAAGAGACATTTGTCTTGATGATAAATATTCTATGTCAGATTCCAACTGAAATTGTGTGGGGTCATATTCTGAAGATGTCTCAAAATTTTCTAATGTGTTCAGAATTTGACTATCCTCACTGATTTCAGAAATGGTAAAGACAGGTTGTATAGTGTCCTCATCATCAACCCATTCATTGTCTCCTACTTCTGTGATTGCTTTTGCTGGAAGATACAAATTGAATTTCTTTGTCGAATTACCATTAGAAATGTACATGTCCCCAGATCTACAACTAATAAAAGCATCAGCTGTGGCTAGCCAAGGTCTTCCTAAGATAAGTGGGTGCCCTCCTAGATTACTTTTGGGAGTCAAAATCATAAAATCTACTGGATATTCCCAAGAATCTAAGGAGACCGAAATATCTTCTAATACACCATCTGGTTTAATAATGGATCGATCTGCAAGTTGCAGTAAAGTAGGTGTAAAAAGAAGGTTAGGAAGTTTTAGCTGGTCCATAGTCTGTCTACTCATAATGTTGATAGCAGCCCCTAAGTCAATTAATGTGTTTGGAATTTCTATCCCATTTATATGTGTCTTGACAATTGGACTTCCTGGATCTACATACTTCTGCATGGTAATTTTTCCCATCATAATATCTGCAATCTTTCCTACCAGGTGGATTCTTCGTGTGTCTTTTAGTTTCCTTCCTGGTCTTTTGAAACTCAACTCCTTTATGGTTTTTGCTAGAATAGGAATCTCTCGAATGGCTTGTAGCAAGGGAATCTTGATACAAACATTATTCAATTCATCTAGAAAGTCATAGTTAGGCAACAAGATTTTTTTTTCCACCCCCTTGTCAATTTGTAGTCTTTCAGGAAAAGGAGGTGTAGATGAAGATGCAGGTTGCTCAACTATAGGAGTTGTGGGTGTTAGCCTTTCTTTTTCTTTTTGAATGTTTGAATTTTGAAGAGATTCTTCCTCAGAACCCTTATTGACTTGAAGAGAGTCCTCCTCAGAGGTATCTTGCTCTTGAATATCTATAGAAGGTTTTTCTAAAACTCTACCAGATCTGAGTTGTACATCGTTGAGAGAAACAATCATATAGGTAGGAAATTGTTGTCCTTCTACCATATAAGTATTCTGAGGATTTTTATTATTAGGATTTGGCAATGGCTGAGCTGGAAGTTGATTTGTCTTTTGTTGGTATGGGAGCATGAGTTGAGGATTTGAATTTTGTTGAGAAGGTTGTTGTTGTGGAAATGGAAATGAAAGTTGTGGATTTGAATTTGGAAGTTGTGGAGCTTGTTGATTTTGAAAAGATGGAGGATATTGATAAAATTGAGCAAATCTCCCATAAGGATTTTGCATCCCTTGTACCCATGGTTGATATGGATTCTGATGTTTGAGCCAAGGTTGTTGCCAAGGATTCCAATTTGGTGGGGTTTGAAAATACATAGGGTTGTTAAAATGTTTGGTCAATTTAGTGTGTCCTAAATTGCTGCATTTAATTTTTCAATCCGGGATTCGTAAGCTGATGAAGTGCGGCGCACTATATGTGCAAGATAACCTTTTCCTTAACTTTTTGTCGTTTTTGGCTTTCTAAGGTGAGATGGAAATTCTAAAATAAAAACAAGTATGGTTATGTTTGTTCAAGGAAATGATATCCTCTATAATGATTTACCAACTTGAAACTTAAAAAGGAATTTGAAACTTACAATGACAAAACTTGAAAGGAAATGAAAATATGCTGCTGAAATGAAAAGGTGTTGCTAGTCTAATAAATCAAAACAGTGAACTAGTGAGCATGAAACCAAACTATTCTTGCTGCTGTCTAAACACAAAATAAATTATGCTGAAAGAAATCCAAAAGTTGCAATAAAGTAAATCTAAATCAATTTACATCAACTTGTCTTCTGATCCCTCATCATTAGTCCAGCTATGATTTTTGGAAGTAACCATAAACAACTTGAGTAACTGATATCTAACTTGCAGAAAGTAAACTAATATCAAATCATACATTCATAATTCAATCCCTCACCATCAGTCCAGCTGTGGCTTTCGGAGGTAACTGAAGATGTCATGCACAATTTAATATATCTAAATTTGCAGAAAGAAAACTAATACCAAACTACACATTTCATAATACAATCCCTCACCATCAGTCCAGTTGTGGCTTTCGGAGGCAACTGAAGATGTTATGAGCAGTTTAATATATCTAAATTTGCAGAAAGGAAACTAATACCAAACTACACATTTCATAATACAATCCCTCACCATCAATCCAGCTGTGGCTTTCGGAGGCAACTGAAGATGTTATGAGCAGTTTAATATATCTAAATTTGCAGAAAGGAAACTAATACCAAACTACACATTTCATAATACAATCCCTCACCATCAGTCCAGCTGTGGCTTTCGGAGGCAACTGAAGATGTTATGAGAAGTTTAATATATCTAAATTTGCAGAAAGGAAACTAATACCAAACTACACATCTCATAATACAATCCCTCACCATCAGTCCAGCTGTGGCTTTCGGAGGCAACTGAAGATGTTATGAGCAGTTTAATATATCTAAATTTAACTACTGAAGCAAATGAGCAAAACTGAATTAAACAAAGCAATACTGAAATTAAACAGCAACTAAGAAAAGAAAATTAGCAGCAGAACAATGTTAATTCCATGTCATTAGTCAAAAAGTTATGCACGGGCTGCCTATCTATAACCTGAAACAAGAACACTGATCAGTGATTAATAACATAAAACATGAAAGACAGAAATAGAATGGAAAGCATGAAAGTTTATAAACAAAAATGAAGCATATATACCATGAAAGATGCAATGTATAAACATGTGAATGGATTATGGCACAATGAGCTTTAAAGAAATAAAATAAGAACTATACAATAATGCACAGAACCTTGGCGAGTGCACGGGCCCTCTACACCAGCCTTGGCAACAATCTTCAAGTACGAATTACGTTGGAAAACAGAGTCTTCTTATATTAAAATGCAGCCATAATAGTAAGGTAGTATTTGTTATAGCATCATTTCTCACCTTGACATGATTCATGATTGCTTCATGGCTTTATGGGCACCCATTCCTACAGACTTGGACAAATTCACTTAAAAACAGTGTAAAATCCTCCATACGCGACTATGCCCGTGTTTTTCCGCGTGTATACGCGAGTACAGCTAGACTTTTTCGCGTATGCCATTAAAATGATTAAAAAATATATAAAAAATCCCTAATTTCGCGCTGGGTCGATGGTTACTCAGGTAGTTCAACCACCCCAGCCCGTGGCCAACTGTTTCCAACTGCTGAAACTACTTGGAGGGACTATAAAAGCCCTCATGTGTATGGCCTAAGGGAGAGAGAGAATTATTGATATTATACTCTGTTGGTATTCCCTATCCAAGTCTGATTCCCCGTGCCTCCTGCACTTTCCCAGTTCATTGTAGGAAACCCTTGTTTCCTTAAGATACACATCCCTTTATATGTTATCTCGTATGCACCAGTTTGGAAGGAGTCTTAGCGAGGCAAGGGCTGGACGGATCCGGACGACGGTCTGCGAAGGCCTTGGAAGGATCAGGTGATCTCTCCATGATTACTTTTGTACGTACTATTTATAATACAGAAGTATCATGCTGTTCCCGAAATAAACGTGTTAGTGTATGCTTTAATGTATGAAGAATATTTGCTATACAAGCATTCATTATGATTTATTTAATGTTTTATATGAATCTCACTAACATATAGAGTAGAAATATGTTGTACAACTTGTCCTTTGTGCTGGTTTCTTCTTGTATTTCAGGTTAAGGAGGAAGGACGGTTGCAGGGAGTTTGAACTCCATGTGGATCTACTTCAAACGTAGGACCAACGGGTAAACCTCTCATTCTGCTCTATTTGGTTTTTATGAATGTGCATGATTGTGTGAGTCTCTGTTAAGTAGTGCGCCCTTGCTCTGTGGAGGTTGAATCCCAACCAACCTCTAGGGTGTTAATTCCCCGAAACAGAATTGGCGACTCCGCTGGGGATCACATTTTTGTGATTCTCCTATTGGGTTGTGTCAGCTGTTTGGTAGGTTACCAACAATTTTTTCTGTCTTTTACAGTCCAGTTTTCTTTCTTGCAGTCAGTCTGAAGTCTTGGTGTCTATCCCAGACTTGTTTTTTTTGTTTTTCATTATCTTTCTTTGTATACGCCTTTTTGTTTGCACACAGTCACGTATACCCACGAGTTTGTGTAGAAGGAACCGCGTATACGCGAGTTTCCCTCAACACAGACGCGTATACACGCTTGTTGCATAACTGCAAGGTCGCGTATACCTAGGCTGATTTTGAAATTTTAAGATTGTGGTGTTTTTGGTCTTTTCTGGCTGTGGAGGCCTGTGTCTGCAGAGTCTCTGTACTTACTGGAGTGTGACAGAAGTGGTTTCAAGTCTTGTTTCTCTTTCGTTTGTCCGAAAACTGATCTTTTTGGCAAAGTGTCCTTGTTGGTGCTGGCACTCCTGGATTGAGTTCCAAGATCGCTTTCTGAGTGTTCTTGGCTGTTCTGCTTTATCAGAACAGAGAGCTTCTACTCACTGACTCGCTCCTACCTTTGTGTTGTGCTTTGCATTACGTTCTTTGCTTTGTTTTCGATTGGTTTTCTTGAGTTTCATAGGCTAGGGTTTTGTTGCAATTTTCGGAGAACTTTTCTTGCTTCTTTGGAGTTTTGTCTTGCAACGAGTTTGCACTATTTCTCTAGGCTGTTTGATTGAGTTTTTGGTCTTCCGTTGCTCTTATTGATCTTGCTATCATTAGCTTTATAAGGTTTGGGAGCATAGTTGAAGTTTATGCTTGAAATTCGGTCTCGTTTTGGCTTGGATTGTGATAGTTGTTCTTGGTTTTTTTTGAAGCTCTTGTTTTATAAAACTAAAAAGCCCAAAAAACATTTGTTTTGCTTTTTTGTTTTTGCATATCAAAAACTCAAAAAACATAGTTTCTTGTTTTTGTTTTTGTTGTTGCCTTTTCATTTTCGTTTGGTCATATCTTTTGGAGCTTTAGTGAAGTTTCTTGCTTCTAGTTTTTGGCTTGATTTTGAGGAGAGGTTGTCTTTTGATTTCTTCTTCTTCTTGTTGAGTATTTTGGTGTCTTATATTGAGAATTCTTCTTTTTAAGAATTGGCTTTCTGGACAGCAAAAGATGAGTTAAAACTGAAGGAGCCTTTTTAGGAAATTTCACCTTGTTTCAAGAGACTTTTTGCATCTTAGAATTCACATGCTTGTAGTCATTTGCATTAGGTGCATTGAATCATTTAGTTAGCTTCTTAGTTTTTGTGAGTGTGAGTTTGTAATTCGAAAAGAAAAATACATTTTTTAGTCTCGTAGAACTTATATAGAAATTTCTCTTCATCGAAAGACAAAGAACTGCATGTGCATGTAGTCAGGTTTTTATTAATTTCTTTTGCGTCAAAACACCATTGGTTTCAACTCAATATCCTTGTGACTTAATACAACAGCCCTTAAAATAAGCAATTTAATCTAAAATCAACTAGCAAGTTTTACTAAGTGTCAATCACCAACTAGCTAGGTTGTAGGGCCTTGGAATAGGTGAGTGGAGAGTTAACTCTCCAAGGCCGCTCAAACAAAAATAGAAGTTGATTAATTGAGCGAAATCCAACTCCGTGAGGTGGACTGGGAAAGCTCTCATCCGAGAGTCAAGCGCGAGGGGAAGTGAAGGTTGAGAAGAGGGATACCCCCTCCCGTTGGCTGAGATCTAACCTCAGACCGTTAAAGCCCGGCCCGATGCGGATTGGTGTCCATAGTTCTTTGTTCTTAGGTTCCACACGAGGTGTTGCGGGGGAATGCAGGTGGTACAGGGCGGGCGATCGCATCACTTTCGCGGTACTGCAGAGTGCCTTAGAAGCTTGGGTGTGAGCCGGCAAAGGCGTCGTCGGAGGTCGGCGTAACTGTTTCTGATACCTTCGCTAGTTGTTCTGGGCCCTAATCATCCCAGACTGCTTTCGGAAGGCCCTATACTTCGCTTTCCTATATTTTGGTGTCCGGTCCTCATCACCCGGAGCGGAAATACTTGGAGGCTATTTTCTTGCTGTTTCTTAGGGATTTTGATTTTAGTGAGTGCTCTTTGCTCCTAGCTTGCCTAGCTTTTCACTTTTCTTGAGTCTAATATAATAAATCTGTAAAAGTGGCTGATCAAGCGCCTCGACGATCGAGGAGAGTCCGGGGGTTATCTCCCGAGAGTGCAGAGCCTTCTTCGAGAAGGCGTAGGAGCGATTTAGCAGGTGGTTTTCACCCTATAGAGTCTGACGCTGTGGAGAGAGATCCTCCACTAAGGTCTGAAGGTTTCGTTGCTGATTCCGGTGTCGGTTCCGAGAGGAGCGTTCCGCTCACCTCGAGAGTATTGTTTCCTCAGGAGGAGGATTTTCAGATAGAAGATATACCTGAGCCTGCAGCTACAGGTCCATCTCCTCTTCCTCTTGATCATCCGTTTGTTATAGAGTACGTCGGACCGGAGTCTGAGAGACCGCCGGATCTTCCATATCTTTCTTATCTTTCGATGGCCACGACTGGGAACGCGGCTTCTACCGTGAGTGCTGCGGGCATTCAGACCCCTGCTTCTGTCGAGGCAGGGGGCACTCTTGCTCTATCTTCGAGTGCTTCTAGCACTGCTATGTTTGGCTCTGGGTTCACCCAAGCATATGCTTCTCAATCTGGTCCCTTCGTTCCAGGGATGTCCATTGCTGGAAATCCCTCTTTTTCTTTTACCGCCGGTGCAACTGGATCTACGCCCATGTCTAACATGGCTAGTGGATCGGCTTCGTTTCAGGGTTTCCCCTTTGGGACTGGGCATATTCCTAGTCCCAATCCTTCTTTAGGGTCGTTTCCTTTTACGTCCCAGACCCAAAGTTTCAATCCTTGGGCTCAGGGGCCAAGTTCGGCTTCTTTTACAGGATGGAATCCTATGTTTGCAACGTCGGGGGCAGGGAATCATTTCATCGCGAGTCATCCAGGGAATGCTTCTTTCCCTGCATCGAGTGCTTATCAGTCTTTTTCTCCTCTATCTAATGCATGGAACCCCTACCAGGGGCTTACATCTTAAGTCAATACTTCAGCGGGGGGAACTAGTCTGGGTCTTGGTAACTCGGCGTGGGGAGGAGGTTCTTCTCCATTTTCTACGGGTCCTTTCTGGCAGCCTGGTGCCTCATCAAATCCAGGCTATTCTTTTCAGAATGTTGGAAATCCATCCTATCAAGGATGGAATTCTCAGGCTCCGCCTCGATTACCATTTCTGGCAACGTTAAACTTGCCAGACTTGGTGAAGTTAACTAATGACCCGATTCGATATAGTCCGGGGTGGCCTCCGGTTCCAACCAAACTTCCTTCAGACATTCCTAAGTTTGAAGGTAAGAATGGTGAAGATCCGGCGGATCACGTCACCACTTTCCACTTATGGTGCTCTTCCAACTCTCTGATCGACGACTCGATTAGATTGAGATTATTTCAGCGCACCCTAACTGGGAATGCAGCCAAGTGGTATATAGAGCTCACTGGGGGCAGTTTCGCCACATTTGGAGAACTGGTTTGTACTTTCTTGATTCTTAGCATTTTGGTTGCTTTAGGATATGAGGGCTGGGGCCCAGAACTCTGGCTAATTTTAAGCGAGGATGAGGCAACTCATTGATCATATTCGGGAATGGAGGAGAAGGAAGAGGCTTATCAAAGCTCATATTCCAGGTGAGTTCCTTCTCGAGTGGTTTTTGAAATCACTGCAGTCAGATATTTCAAAAGATGTATCCCTATCTGGGGTATTTTCTGAGGAGCAGGCCATTTTTAGGGCCCAACAGTTAGAATTGATCTATTCTCAGTCTGGGATGCTTTATAAGTATTTGCCCAATGCTCCTCGCTCCAAATTGGATTTATCGAAAACTAAACCTGGTCCGCATGGTGACGGACTTGTTGGATCGGTCAGTAGTAGTGCGACCGGCTTCTTTCTCAATTGCGGCGATTGTCTTTACAATCCACTTCTTTCGTTGTTGTGCCTGTGATTCATCACCTTCCCGGTCTTTTGTCCATTAATGTAATCTTGAACCCAAAGAAATAAACGATCCAGATGGGAAGAAGAAGGGACGTAATAACAAGAAGAAGGGCAAGAATGGGAAGGGCAATGCAAATAAAACCAACGAGCGTGTTGGTGAAGGGCAAGGAGAAAAAGAAAGTGAAGTTTCCATGCAAGCTTTGTGGAGTCATCTACTTTGCCGAAAGATTCGGGATGCTCTTTGTTATCTCGTAGAAGTTCTTCTAGTTCCAGGGCGTAGCAACAAACCCCTTTTCCCCAAGGCGTCAATTAATTCTTGTGGAGCAAATCCTGGGGCTTCCTCTGGAGGTGCCCAGGAAGGGGAAATTCCATCGAATATCTTTATGATGAGTGCTCACGTGGATGTCGCTACGAGATCCCGTGATTATGGCGGAGAGGAATCTTCGAAAGCTAAGGAAGTTCCTGATGCTACTGAGCCGCTTCACATCACGAAGCCAACTGTTGAGTCTATGCCTCAGATGCCGAAAGCATCTTCTAAGCGGTCAACGATTAATCCGAACGCAAGGGCTGCCCAAAACTACTCGATTGTAGAAGATCTGGCGCAGAGTCCTTGTGCTATGTCAGCTTTAGAGGTACTCCAGTCTTGTCTGGCTCAGCGCAGTGCTTTGCTCGCTGCCATTGGGGCTATAGATCCGAAAAATTCTCTTCTGATTACCTTTGATATGAAGAATTTTAAGAAGAGACTTCCTCATCATATGGCCTTTCATATTAAATCATCGTATCGGAAGACTAATATCTTTCGCACGGTTGTTGATGAGGGTGATTCTACTTGCGTGATGTCTCTCGCATGCTGGAAGACACTAGGGTCTCCCAAAGCTGTTCCATCTAGCACTATTCTTACTGCATTCGATGGTCATTCTCACAGACCCCATGGTATTGTCCCGGCTTTGCCCATCTGTGTTGGGGGCAAAACCGTTAACATAGAGGTTGAGGTAGTGGACGCAGCCTTGGACTACAACCTTCTGTTGGGGAGGAACTGAATATATGATATGGATGCTATTGTATCCTCACTATTTCGAATAGTATGTTTCCCCCACGAAGGGAGGATAGTCACGGTGGATCAACTGGACTGTCCTCCTGTAGACCTGGATGCGCCTTCTGACTCATCTGTTCCTAAGTTGGATAATACCAAGGCGCCTGTCGAGAATTTAGGAGTGGGAATGTATTCTTCCCTGATGGGTTCTTTTGATCTTCCTCCTCCTAAGGTGTCTATTAATGCTATTTCGTCCTCCAAGGCTCCCCTTCGAAGAGAGTTCTTTCGAACTCATTATTTTTCGGACCCTTGGACCTTACCTTCCCCAACAGCCACATTGGAGGAAGGGAAAGTGGGTGGAATGGCATTCCCGATTTCTGCAGCTGAGATTGCATATCAGTCTGTTGTTGACACTGCAGAGTCTGATCCAGCTCCTCTTTCGCCGGAAGAGTTGGATGGTGATGTGGCTCCGGCTTGGACGCTTACTTCTTCTTCTGCCCGGGATTGTCTAGATACCACTCTTCCATCTGAAGAGGCCATCCTGGAAGCGATGACAGGTATAGATAGACCGTGGGATGATTTGCATCATCGGTCTTACTTCCTACCTGACTTGAGCGAAGTCGAAACAAGTTTTCCAAGTCCTCAGTCTCCTGGACCTGTTCACCCAGTCTTGAGCCCCTTAGCACCAGCACAGGTTTATGCTGAAGGGAACATGGCTGTGATCTCTCCTACTATCCCGGTGAACATCTCCAGGAATCCCAACATTATCAAGAACGTTTTCATTGGAGCTGAATGTTCCCATGAAGAGGTTCAAATCTATACCGAGCTCTTCAAAGAGTATAGGGATGTTTTTGCTTGGTCTTATGAGGAAATGCCTGGCATAGACCCATCTATCGTCCAGCATGAGATCAAGACGTATGAAAACGCTAAGCCGGTCAGGCAAAAACTTCGTCCGGTTAATCCTAGGAAGGCAGCAGCTATCAAAGCTGAAGTTGAAAAGCTGCTTAAGGTGGGATTCATTTTCCCAGTTCCTCTGACTGAATGGGTTTCAAACCCCATTCCTGTTGATAAAAAGCAAGGAACAATTCGAGTGTGCATCGATTTCAGAGACCTGAATAAGGCGTGTCCTAAAGATAATTACCCCACACCCTTCATTGATCAGATTATTGATGAGTGTGCCGGTAACGAAATTTTTTCCTTCATGGACGGTTTTTATGGTTATAATCAAATTACTATCCGTCCAGAAGATCAACATAAGACCGCATTTATTTGTCCCTGGGGTACGTTTGCATATAAGAAAATGCCTTTTGGTCTGAAAAATGTTGGAGCTACTTTTCAGCGGGCCATGTCTTACGCCTTCCACGACATCAAGAAAATCATCGAGGCATACTTAGATGATCTAGCTGCTCATTCTCGAAAGAGGATGGATCATCCTGGTCACCTCCGGCAAATATTTGAAAGATGTCGTTTTTATAAAATTCGATTGAATACGAACAAGTGCGTTTTCGCGAGCATCCGGTCGGGCGACGGTTATCGTGTCTAGGGAAGGATGCATCCATCCTTCAGGTTAGTTGTCACTGGTTCATCCCCGAGTCTTCAGTCGTCGGCTTCAAAGTCTCAGGAAGTCACTTTCTTCGGAGGTTTATCGTTAACTATCTTTGAGATTACAAAAGGGATATATGAGGAGAGCTGATGAAGAAAGAGTTCCTTTTCTTTGGGACGACCTACTATATTTTTTCATTCGATGCCTTGAAAAAGGCATTGACCTGCAACTCTATTTAAGGTCCACCGGGTCTGTGAGAGATCTTCTTTTTGTGTCTACGCTCAGTGCTCAAGTCTACCATTGGTATGGTTCTGGTTCAGGAGGATGATGCTCTGGCTGAGCATGTTATTTACTACCTTAGTCGAGGACTGGTAGGACCTGAACTGCGATACACCACGATAGAAAAATTAGCCTTAGCAGCAGTTCATGCTGTGCAGCGACTCCGGCATTATATTATTCTTCGCAAAACTTATGTCTTGGCAGCTGCCAATCCATTTCAGTTTGTCCTCAGCGGGCGAGTGATTGGGGGCAAATATAATAGATGGATTGTGATTTTACAGGAATTTGATCTAGAGTTCATGTCTGCCAAATCCAAGAAGTCATTAGTTTTTGCGGAATTGATCTCCGAGTTGCCTTGTGGGGAGGAGATGATCTATGATGAGTCCTTTCCGGACGAACACTTGTTTTTGATCTCTCCACAAGATCCTTGGTATGGGGATATCATCGTGTATCTCCAGACTGCGAAGTTTCCCTCTTCTTTTTCGAAAGATGAGCGCCGTAAGCTGCGTCACTTGGCCAAGAACTATCTGATTATTGGTGATGCTTTGTACCGTCGAGGGGTTGATTCAATCCTAAGACGCTGCTTAACTTTCGAAGAAGCTGAGGCTGTGCTCAGTGATTCTCACGGTGGAGCTTGTGGGGGTCATTTATCAGGGCTTGCTACAGCCCAAAAGATTTTGCGTGCTGGCTACTTCTGGCCTTCGATTTTCAAAGATTGTATTGAATCGGTCAAGAAGTGTCATCCTTGTCAGGTGTATACTCTAAAAATGCGCGCTCATCCAGCTCCGCTTTTTCCAGTCGTTACTGTCGGACCCTTTACAAAGTGGGGTATGGATTATACTACTTGTAACCCGCCTTCGGCAAAAGGTCACAAGTACATTATCGTAGCAGTAGACTACTTTACGAAGTGGGTCGAGGCTATGCCTACTTTTGGGAACGATGGTGAGATTGCAGCTCTTTTCTTCTTCAACCAAGTCATCGCTCGTTTCGGTATACCTAGAGAGATTGTCACTGACCATGGCAGTCACTTTCAGAACAGTATGATGGCTGAGTTGGCTCTTAAATTGGGTTTCCGGCAGGAGCATTCATCTCCATATTATCCTCAGGCCAATGGCCAAGTGGAAGCCGTGAATAAGTCCTTGAAGACAATTCTTCAACGGACGATTGATAAGCATAGTTCCAACTGGCACATTATGCTATATCCTGCACTCTGGGCATACAGGACGTCAGTTAAAACTGCAACTGGCTTTACTCCGTTTCAGTTAGTCCACGGGGTGGAATCCGTATTTCCCATTGAATGCGAGATTCCTTCCCTTAAACTGGCTGTTGAGCTTCTTCCTGACACTTCTAGTCTCGCAGAGCGGCTTCTTCATCTGGAACATCTTGATGAGCAGCGTCGAGATTCTACCACGTTGAACGAAGCGCATAAAAACCGAGTCAAAGTCCAGTACGATAAGGCGGTTAAGCCTAGGGTCTTTTCCGAAGGTGACCTCGTTTTGGTCTATGCCCAAGAAAAGGATGCCTTGGGGGCAGGAAAGTTTAAATCGATGTGGTATGGCCCCTATATCGGGCCAAGCACTAGCCCTTAAGAAAGGAGCGTATACCTTTGCTGACTTCGAAGGAACGAGTTGCTCCGAGCCCCGGAATGGCCTACTTGAAGAAGTATTATGCCTAGGCTTTGGCCTCGCATCTTGCTTTGTTGTATAGTTTTTTGTCTTGTACATATCCGTTTGATTTTCGATTTTTTGATGGGATGGTGATGTTTTTGATCTGCTTTGGCAGGTTGTGTTGATGTCATGAGTCATTATGGTTTCACCGATGGTGCTAGTAGACACACCCGGAACTTAGCTTCCGCGGCTTGGGTGCTTCATTATCCTTCCGGTCAACTGTTGGTATCAAGAGGGGTCTGCATTGGTCCTACTTCCAATAACGTAGCAGAATACACTGCAGTCATTCATCTACTCTCGGAGGCAATATCTTTGGGTGTTGATTCGTTGGTAGTTTTCTTGGACTCCCAGCTGGTGGTGTCGCAGTTGAACAACACTTATCGGGTACGAGATCCAGTTTTATTACGATTGTTCTTGAGGGTACGCTTGTTACAAAGGTCATTTCAATTTTTAACATTCATTCATATTCCTCGAGCTGACAATTGGTTTGCTGACTCATTAGCTAATCAAGCTTTAGATTGGCATATTAATCATTCAATACAATAATTTTTAATCATCAAAAAACATCATACATTTGATACATTTATCACATCACATCAAATATCGCTGTATATATATCATCGGTATGTCAAAAAACTTTACAAAATTTTGGATCCATAAATGCCGTACAAAACTTGGGCTTATGCCCCATCATGTTCAGTCTCAAAAAATATACAGTAGTGAATAAGTCCTTGAAGACAATTCTTCAACGGACGATTGATAAACATAGATCAGTGGCATTATACTCTATCTGCCTCTGGGCATACGGGCATCGATTAAAGCGCAGCGGCTTTACTCAGTTCGATTCGTCCACGGGGTGGAATCCGTATTTCCCATTAGTGCCGGGAATTCCTTCAGCAAACGCTAGTGATGAGCTTCTTCCTGGCCACTTCTAGTCGCGGAAGCGACTTCTTCATGGAACATCTTGATGGCTTCGGCGAAGTCGAGATGCGCCACGTTGAACGAGCGCACTTAAAACGGAAGTCAAGTCGATGCGATAGGCGGATTAAGCCTAGGGTCTTTTCCGAAGGTGACCTTGTTTTGGTCTATGCCCAAGAAAAAGATGCCTTGGGGGCAGGAAAGTTTAAGTCGATGTGGTATGGCCCCTATATCGTCAAGAAGGTCCTTAAGAAAGGAGCATATACCTTGGTTGACTTCGAAGGGAATGAGTTGTCGGAGCCCCGAAATGGGCTCTATTTGAAGAAGTATTATGCCTAGGCTTTGGCCTGGCATTTTTCTTTGTATATAGTAGTTTTTTTGTCTTGTACATATCTGTTTGATTTTCGATTTTTGATGGGATGGTGATGTTTTTGATCTGCTTTGGCAGGTTGTGTTGATGTCATGAGTCATTATGGTTTCGCCGATGGTGCTAGTAGACACACCCGGAACTTAGCTTCCGCGGCTTGGGTTCTTCACTATCCTTCCGGTCAGCTGTTGGTATCAAGAGGGGTCTGCATTGGTCCTGCTTCCAATAACGTAGCAGAATACACTGCAATCATTCATCTACTCTCGGAGGCAATATCTTTGGGTGTTGATTCGTTGGTAGTTTTCTTGGACTCCCAGCTGGTGGTGTCACAGTTGAACAACACTTATCGGGTACGAGATCCAATTTTATTACGATTGTTTTTGAGGGTACGTTTGTTACAAAGGTCATTTCAATTTTTAACATTCATTCATATTCCTCGAGCTGACAATTGGTTTGCTGACTCATTGGCTAATCAAGCTTTAGATTGGCATATTAATCATTCAATACAATAATTTCTAATCAACAAAAACATCATACATTTGATACATTTATCACATCACATCAAATATCGCTGTATATATATCATCGGTATGTCAAAAAACTTTACAAAATTTTGGATCCATCAATGCCGTACAAAACTTGGGCTTATGCCCCATCATGTTCAGTCTCAAAAAATATACAGTCATTTAATATGTAAAAACTATCTACTCCTGAGGACCCTGCCCAGCGTTCCTATAGAACATCACTGCGGTGGCCACACGGCGGAACAGTCTAACCCAGTCCCGGGGTACTCCTACAACCCGTCTCTGGACGGCTTCTGGCAAGTCCTCCACAGCAGCCAGAGGGATTTGGCGGGTCAGTCCCTCCAAGTTTCTCTGCACGGCCTGGAGTGTCCTGTCGGAATCCGCTGTCTCTGCCTCACCTCTGCGGCGTTTGTGACGTGCTAGGCCCTCAGGACGAACTGGTCCAACATCTGAAACATGATCATTTTCATTTGTCAGTCATTATGAATCCAATCCAAAAACATGTTTGTTTTTCATTTTCATACATATTTGAAAATCCAAAAAAAATCATATAAGTTAAAATTTTTGAAAAAACTTACCGACTGCTCCCCATGCTGCACCGGGTGGAAGTACTAGATCTGGATCTCCTCGAAAATCCATCCCGGCATAGGGGTAGTCATCTACTGCGATGATCTGTTCTCTCCACCATAAGAAGAACTCATCGTCCCAGGTAGTTCGGGGTACCTCGCTGCCCCCCAGTCTCTTCATCATGTCTGCCCAACGGGCGATTCTTGGGTCCCGAGGGCTGCTGATAGTTGAGATGACTTTGGGTCTCAAAGTTGGAACTCTCTCGAAGAAGAATGTAGTCAAAATGGTTCCATAGCCAAAGTGTTTTGTTTTTGTTTGGCGAATGGAGGTCAGTTGTTGTTTCATGTTCTGTAGCAGGGCAGTGCACCAATCATACACATGAATTAGGCACTCTACAACTATGCTCATGTGCGTCCTGGATGCCTGATGCAGTGAGGCAGATCCTGCCACTCTGCCGATGGTGAATAGGAGGATCTTTATGTGCAAGTCCCTGATATCTCTGATTGCGATCTGTGTGCCAACTTTCTTGGAATTCTCTACGCAATAGATTTGGACATAATCCTCCACGGTCAACCCTCCCAGGGGCTTTCCGTGCAGATCCACTGGGTCTCCCCTCCTGGAGAGTCCAGTGATGAAGTATATATCTTCCACTTCTATGCGTAGTGGCATTTGATCAAAGATGAAGCAATCCTGATCCGGTTCCCAATAATTTACCAGCATTTCAAGCAATCTCACATTACTTTTCATATTGGGCATTTTGAAAAATTTGAATAAACCACAGTTTCGGAGGACATTTTGTGCCGCGCGGTCCTGCATGACCTCTTGGTCTACTGCGCTGTGCTCACGTTCCCTCCAAGAGATAGTCATCCTGAAAAATTTCATTAAAATTTGCATTAGAAACTTCTTTTTGAGTTATGGACCTGCGCATACGCGACTTATTCTGTGCACAGTCGCGTGTATACGCGGCTCCACTTCATTGAACCCGCGTATGCGCAGATACGCATTTTTTAAGAAGGGTTTCTAGGCAAAAATTCACTTAATTTTAATTTTTAAACGGACAAAATGATTAAGCAGGATGAATAAGGAGCCTACCTGAAGTTTCGCTGAATTCCAACGGCTGGTTGTTCCTGATTTGACGAAACAAGTTTTTAGCTCCAGAGCTCTTTTTCCAAATCAGCTATGCAATAATGAACCAATTGAGAGGTAATTTGTGTATTTATGGCTAAAAAATTGAAATTTTTGCAAAAATTTCCTTATGCTTATTTTTTCGATCTGTCTTATGCTGTATAACTTGATTGCTTGGAAGTGCCTAGTTTGGTATGTTTCAGGTACATTTTGACAATTTCGAGATTTTTTCTGGTTTTTGGCCCATGTGTTCAGACTCTTCACGGCAGGTATATGATCTTCACTGGCATATAGGTTAGGGAATCACTTTCCGTTGCATCTTGCATTCTAGCCTCCATACTGATCACTTGCCTTAGGGTCGATCCCATCAGGTCATGAGCATTACACCCATTTCACTCGCCGTTTTTTTTAAAATCATGACTTGATGGTAGAGCCTTCCTTTACATGGGCTTCCTAGTTAGTTCCTTGCTATCATTTGTTGCCCATGCTGCTTTTTATGTAGGCTCGGGAGTCCTCTTTAGTCCCGCCATGTCTTTCGTGTTGAAGCTTCATTCTTCTCCTTCATCACTTATCATTTTTTTGGCTTATACCCTAGAGGCTCCCTGGTGTCGTTAAGTTGTATTACTGCATTGCATATTGGCTACTTGTTTATCCTGGCCTTTAGCCGGCTTCATTTGGACTCGATGTTTAAGCCAAATTTTGACCTTGACTCTCTGTACAAGTTAACCATTGCATGCACTTAGCTATCACGACTTAACACCTTTTTACCCATGGATGGAACGTTCCTCTGAGTATCGCTTACCAGTTTCGCCACCTTGCATTGAGCATAGGATTGTTCCAATCCCAGGAACTAGTGCATCTGATTTTTTGATACTCGTTCTATCCATTGTACCATAGCATTCTTTTATTCTTTTTCAGGCTTATTATATGAAAAAGACAAAAAAAATTAAATATAACAAAAAGAGCGGGAACGGGATGTATCTTCGTTATTTTGATGGCAGTACAGAGTCAGTTTGTCGCCCTTGAACAAAGCACATATACTTATATATATTTCCTTCATGTGGGATGGTTCTAGTTTGACCTAGGTTCAGCCTTTACCATGTTTCACTTGTCAGTTCTCCCCCGGTTGGTTATCTCTTCCAATCATATGGAGAGTTTGTTTTGCCTCCTGCAAGACAGACTTATACAGTGTCACTTTTTTCTGCCATGGTCATCACAGAGTCGTGCTTTTGTTCAAGGGAAGTCTAGCCTGAGTCGGCCATTCTGCGGTGTCTCTTGACTCATTATTCAGTCGGCCTTCCCGGTCTTGTCAGTATCATGTTCTATCACATCAGATGTTTTGATCTTCTGCTCGTGCTGGTTTGAGAAAGTCCCCATTGACTTCTTGCCGGCGGGTTTGTCTCTTATCGACTACGACACATTGCTCTGAGAGCAAGCCTAGAGCCGCACCTTGGGCCTATTTCCATCATTGATAGGTGACCTCGTGCTCAACATTTGATCATCATCATGGGTCTTTGACTGAGTGGTTTCCCCTGTGTTCAACGTCAGCACACATTATCACACTTGGGATTCGTGCAGTACCTGGATTTCCATTTGACCCTATCGGTGGATTTCTCGCCTCTGTGTCAGCTTTCATTATTGGTTGGTTCGGAGGGTTTCTTCCGTGCGCTAGCTTCATCTTGTGCACGTCGGAAACGTACTTCGGTTTTGGTTCCATCACTCTACTTCGTCCGATTCCTTCCAAATCTTGGCATGCGGGTTACACTCGCGCTGGACTGATGTGGGATGCCTTAATGCCTTCCTTCCAGCAGATCTTTTCCCATCGACTCCGACTCATTGCTCTGGGAACAAGATCTAGAGTCTTTTGTCAGTACCTTAGGGTTTGCAGTCATCAGTGGCAGACTCTTCGCTATCGACAGTGGGGATTCATCATTGCCTCCTGATTGGTAGATTCTTTCAAGTGTTCGGCTTCAACTCATTCATTCACACTTGTCAGATTGTACTGGGGCACCTTGACACTCATTATCATTATCGGTGGGTTGTCTCGCGTTGGTTAACGGGAAACACCATTGCCCGGTAATCCAACGATTTCTCACATGGTCGACTTCAGCTCATTTATTCCCAGTGTGTAGAATTGTGCCGTTGTGATCGGTGAAGACCTCGGGTTGTATCAGCATTTCTCGGTTCACTGTTGACAGTCCTCTCAGTTTCTGCCAGTGTTGCCGTCCACCCTTATATGTTGCAGTTCAGCACAGCAGCATCTTATATGTTGATCCCCGAGTTGCGTGATTGTACCGTTTGATCTGCCTCTTATGATCCGGTACTTGGAGATCCAGTTACTTGATCAGACATCCAGTTGCACTATCTTTGATCAGCTTTCTATATGTGATACTTGGACATTGATACAGACTTGCATTTCCGGACCCTGCTCAGATGATTCACTATGTACTTTCAGTTCAGTTGTACTTGTATACATGTTGAATCTATTCAGTACTTTCTATATATATATGATGTATTTTTGACTGAGCATGGGTATGCCCGCCTCAGCATGTGTTGACTCTCTGGTTTCTTTCATTGGTTTTTGGCAGGCTGAAATCTGGTGAAGTCCTCTCTTGTCCTTACGAAGTTCTTTCTATGTGCATAATACATTTCGGCCATCATGTACCCCTTCTGACCTCATATATTAGGGGGCATCTGTTATAGCATCATTTCTCACCTTGACATGATTTATGATTGCTACATGGCTTTATGGGCACCCATTCCTACAGACTTGGACAAATTCACTTAAAAACAATGGAAAATCCTTCATACGCGACTATGCCCGTGTTTTTCCGCGTGTATACGCGAGTACATCTAGACTTTTCCGCGTATGCCATTTTAATGGTTAAAAAATATATAAAAATCCCTAATTTCGCGCTGGGTTGATGGTTACTCAGGTAGTTCAACCACCCCAGCCCGTGGCCAACTGTTTCCAACTGCTGAAACTACTTGGAGGGACTATAAAAAGACCTCATATGTATGGCCTAGGGGAGAGAGAGAATTATTATTATTATACTATGTTGGTTCCCTATCCAAGTCTGATTCCCCGTGCCTCCTGCACTTTCCCAGTTCATTTCAGGAAACCCTTGTTTCCTTGAGATACACATCCCTTTATATGTTATCTCGTATGCCCCTGTTTGGAAGGAGTCTTAGCGAGGCAAGGGCTGGACGGATCCAGACGACGGTCTGCGAAGGCCTTGGAAGGATCAGGTGATCTCTCCACTTACTTTTGTACGTACTATTTTTATAATACAGAAGTATCATGCTGTTCCCGAAATAAACGTGTTAGTGTATGCTTTATGTATGAAGAATATTTGTTATACATGCATTCATGATGATTTATTTAATGCTTTATATGAATCTCACTAACATATAGAGTAGAAATATATTGTACAACTGTGCATGATCGTGTGAGTCTCTGTTCAGTAGTACGCCCCTGCTCTGTGGAGGTTGAATCCCAACCAACCTCTAGGGTGTTAAATCCCCGAAACAACTTTTCCAAAAGATTATAATGATGAATGATGAATAGCTATGGTACTGTAGGATTTAGTTGTAGTTTTTGTTGTTCACTATCACAGTTGCACTTGTTCTAATCACTCTTCCACAAGAAGAAACTCTTCCAAGAAATTCTTAAGAAGTTCAAGACATGACCGTGATAATGAATGATTTAGTTGTGTGTTTGTACTAAGTATCATCTCTGTTCTTGCTCTTAAACGCTTGCCCAAGACATCATAATGACGAGTAGGGTATGGATATGATAACTTAGTTTTTCATTTGCTTTCGGTCTATTTGCTTACAATTGCACTCAATTACACAGTTAGAATTGTTCTACCTCTTCCAAAAGAAGGAACTCTTCCAAAATATCACTAATGATGAACAAACAGATTGTGTAACTTCATAGAATAATGCATGTTAGCATAGTTAGAACGCTCCGGAGTTTCATTGCATTTAACTCATGTTCAGTTACTTTGTTTCAAGTTTGATGATGACTTATAGTTTAGCATTGTTCTAGATTAGTGGCATCTTAGGTTCATTCTTAGATTAACTCATTACACTTGCACTTCATATTCAAATTGTCATCCATTGCACAATAGATTACTTCAGCTGTTAGGATTAATAAGACAGCTTTCATTATTCACAAACCTCTTCTTGTTCTAAAATCCCTAATTGATCTATAACCATATGAACAGAAGACAACATCATTCTAAGGCCTGAAGTATCTCTGCAATTTCCTCATCATTTTATAAACAGAGCTCTTCCTCAAAAGACTACTTTAGAAAGAAATCAATAACTCTTGAGTAAAGGTTTTGTGACATTCAATTAAATTGCAGAATAGAGATAGGAGTCAGTTCTAAAATAGAAGATCTTATGATGATAACAATGTTTTTCCTCTAATTATGTTTCAAATCTCTAATCAGGGACAAAGTATTTCATCATTGTAAGTTAGTTGTTTTACTGTCTATTTGGAGAATTTGCATACTTAGTGATCATTTCTCAAGTTTAGTTTGTGTTTTGAATCATTTGTTTGAAAGTCATTATCAAGCTTTGCTTTTATTTAGTCATAGTTTAGATTTGATTTTGCTTCAGTGTTTCCAATTGCATTTTCCATTTGTCATTCCATCAATTAGGCTTAACTCTGTTTTTAATCACCAGCTTCTTTCCACTAGCTTTCTAGGCATTTTCCTGCAAACATAAAACCATCAAAAGACCAAAAACATCATAAATCATCACAAAAGACCAAAAACATCATAAACCCTACACATAACGCATTAGGAAACAAGCACCTAGGTACATACAGTACACTTCACTTCAACAGTTTACAAATCCTGGTTGACAATTAAATGAGCTCAGTTTAGGAGACTAGATTGAGACCCAACAGGGATGAAGAAAGCTCTTCCTCAAAGAGGGAATCATCAGGCGTACCATGGCTAGGTGTCTGCATATTTGAACAAAATTGATATTATTTCAATTATGTAAATAACTAAAATACCTGAAGATAGAGCAATGCTGGCACTTTACATGTTCTTCTGCTGGCCTCTTTCCGCGATCATCCCGTCTCGGGGTTGTTCCTGCACTGCTCTGATCAGTCTGCCACATTGCAATAAAATTATAAATGTAAAAACTTGAAAACAATAT
>CM076577.1:1342676599-1342726797 GCA_034641835.2 Pinus albicaulis | reverse complement strand
CCGTTCAAAAAATTATATTTTATTTTTTTAGGTCTTATAACCAAAAGAATTAAGTTCTAGATTATTTTTAAATGGAATATTAAACTATTACAAACTCATCTAATTCTAACTATTCCAATCAATATTAAGCCTAACTATTTTGAATATTGAGTTTGCATATGACTAAGTTTCAATATTTGATATTTTAATGATTTGGTTAAAGTTGAGAAATGCACAATAGATTGGGAATCTCAAGTTGACTACCATAACGACATTTAGACTATGATATTATTTAATTTGATGATTTTAGTCTTTTGGAAACTACATGTAGTATTTTTGGCTCAACGGTGCCTATGCAATAAATTCTTGTTGAGCAAGATCCATATTACTAAAAATTAGATTTGTTGCTTGTAGGTCTTTGTATGTTCTATGGGGCTTGGATATAGCCAATATGTATGTCTTTCTAGGGGAAACAAGAGATAGAGACTATGAAGAGTTGATTGGAGGAATGCATAAAACATTGATATTGAAAGGGATCGTCATTAATGGAAGTGAAGATATTTTGAGGAGTCCTATGAGTTATGAAAGTGAAGATGTTTTTCCTTAAGAGAGTCCAAATATAGTGTCAGTTATTCTAAGTGATGATAAATAAGAATTCAACAACCAATAAATAATTGCATCTCTACATTGGTTTAAGGGATAGCTTTGCGCCCTATCATATGTAGTTACTTCTCATTGTCATAAGTGATGCTAAAGAAAAAATCAATAGCCAACAAATAATTGAATTTGGATGCAGATTTAGTCTATTGTATGTAGTTACTTCTCACTGTCATCGCTTTTTGACATTTGCACATATGTGCATGAAGAAAAATCAAACCAATAATATATACTTCAAAGGAATTGTGAAATAAGTCTAATATTGATGAGCAAATTATAACTTATGTGGATAATAAAAAAACCCAATTTTGATCTAATGTAATAATTCCATCTGTAATATAAATGACTGCACTAAAATTCCCTTGATAAAGTTTCACATTTCATTGTCAATCAAGCAAATCTAAAAGTGAGGGACACAGGGTTCATCAATTACCCTTACTGACAACATAACTAAAAAACTAACATCCATAATTTTACCACATAGTTGCATAAACTCAAGGGTACTAGTGTGCCCAAGTAGTCATAATAGAGGTGGGGAACATGATACAATTTTGAAATGGTAGATCATAGTTGACAAAATAAGTAAAAAAATTCAATCGGACCATGTTTATCTAGTGAATATGGTGGCATGTCATTAGGCCAACCATCAAGATTCACTTCTTCACAGGTATAAGTAAGAGGTTTGGGCGAGGTGCAATTTATGGGTTAACCAAAAACTAAGTGTGATGCATCCTTCTAAGCCATTTCTCCCACGAGTGATGGCACCCCACATCTTAGGAAGAGTTGAAATGAAACCTTAAAAAATTATTGATACACACCCACAAAAGGAAGAACATAGCATTTATTGCAACATTTGACACTTGTCATTTACCCTAAAAGACACATGGAGAGAATGATAATAAGTGTCACTGATCTATCCCTCTTGCATGCACAACTTCTCTACTCAATCAACTGCCAATCAAGGAGGCCTTACTAATAGAAACAAGCAGATGTAGAAAAAAATTAAAGATAGAAGGATAACTAGAAGAATGAGAATGAGCATACCTATGGAGTTGGGGTTCACATCTCCATTATCATTGGGATGGACTTGGGTTTTGGACTTCTTGTCACGATCCATTCATGAACACCTACCACCACTTTTCACAAACCTCCTTTTTTGTCTCTTTTTCCTGACTTCTTTTATTACCAGGGACAACCACAAATGTAGATAGATATTTATAGCAACAATAGGCATCGAGGACATCAGAAAATTCCTCCCTCGCTCACGTTTCCCACTTTTTTTTCATTTGAATGCCTAGTAAATAGAAATCTCGAACATGTCGAACACTTGCCACAACGTTTCATAGAACCTCCTTTTCTATATATTTTCTCATGACTCCTTCTATTGCCAAGGATGACCCTAAATGTAGATAGATATATGTAGCAGCTATAGGTGCCAAGGACATTAAGAAAATCCTCCCTCGCTCATGTTTTCCACTTTATTTTCATTTGAATGCCTAGTAAATAGAAATCTTGAACACTATGACGTGTCAACAGGGGAACTTGTTATTTTGGTCTTCTGTGGTTTTTAGTATGTGTGAGTTGTTGGTCTGATAGAGGTGCAGGAAGGTGGTGTTGAAGGAGGTATCGCTGGGGGTGGCAGTGCTTCTGTGTGGAATTCTCCATTTCTGGTGTCTGGTCTGGAAATTGGTGTGCATGGTGATTTGGTGGGTGGTTCTTGGTGTCTAGTGGTGACAGGAGAGTCGCCCTTTTGGAATACATAGAGTCGATATCCTAGTGTGGGTTGTGTGAAGCTTCTTGGGAAGTGTCAGCCTGGAGCGTGTTCCTCCCACCTTCTCCTTCTCTAGTTGTTCGGGTTCTTGCCGAGTTTCCCAACTCGTGGAAAGATGGTAGCTAGGACATAGTGTGTGGTTTCCTGAGGAAATTTAAGGGTGAAGAGAGATCTGGTTTTTGGGTCTGGTGGTAGGGGAAAGTTCCAATAGACTGGAATCGGATAACGGTTGGAGTTGGCCCTCCTGGTTTTATCACAATATGACCATCCTCGTGGCGCGGGAAATCCTCACCCCCAGCCAAGCAAGGATTTGTTGGCTTAGATGATATGGAAATAGTGGTGGTAGGAGCGCACCGAGGTGGTAAGACCGTCGTTCACTCCCAGCTTGTTGGTGTGGGAATGTGAGGCGGTCGTGGTGGAGGAAAACAGGCCTCCCGTGGTGGTGGAAGTGTAAGGTCGCAACAAATGTAACATCGGGGTGGTGGAAAGCAAGGAGGAACAGCTAAATGGGGAACTTGTAGGCGTGTAGCTCCCAACCCACGGTAAATTCAACATTGTTTTCTAGAAAACTGTCGAGACCTAATTCAAACTCTGATAGATCAGGTGGATGCAGCGGAATGGGTTCGTAGGGAGGAACATGTTGAGTTTATGGCGACTAATTTGGATAGGATGCACTACTTCCAGTTCCAGGTCAGGGAGCGAGTATTGCAGGTGGTGGTCTAGCGAGGCCAAAACCACCTTGTAGAAAAAGTGGAAAAGTTGGACACTTGGCTCGCACACTTCGAAGGGCACATCCATTGCAACTTCCGTCCACCGCCCCCTCTAGGAACAACCCTGGAAAACCCAGCTTCCATTACATCGGATGACTAGTATGCTCTCATGTGTTTTTTATGTATTACATGTATTTTGGTGTCTTTGACCCTTTCATTTATGGATGTTGTCCTTAGCCTCATTTTTGTATTTTTGTCACTTGTTGCAAACATTGGTCAACAAACCTAGTTGGGGTGAGACCACCTGTTTTTTTCTTTGTTGGTTGTACATGTTTTTCACCACATGAATGAATATCGACTTACAAAAAGAAATGTTATGTTTATCTATTGATTAAATGTAAATATGAAGATTTGACCTTAGATTTAAAACAAGAGTCACACTTTTAACATAAATCAATGAAGTTTAAAGATTAAACTTTATGGCCAAAGAAATATAAATATACATATTAATCTGACTATCTAAATATTACCTTTACTAAAACTATAAAACTATAAATATACATATTAAGTAGATAGATGATGCATGCAATATTTATGTTAATTGTAGATGAATCCATCTTCAGTGTTAAACTTTAGAGACAAAAGAGTTTTCGAAATTTTAACAATGTAGATGGACTCAAAGACCCCTTTGTCTCTAAATCTTAACACTACAAATGGATTTAGAGACTCGTTTAGTGAAATGTAACACTTTAGTATCAAAATTGAAAATTTTCATTTATGGAGTGATACGATTAAAAATTACTAACATAAATGACTAATTCATATACTTTTTGTACTTGCTATTTGGTCATATTTTTATTCTTGGACTATAATAGTCATTTGCATTATTCATTATTAATTTTGTCACTTATTATCTAGTCATACATTTTAATCCTAGACTAAATTAGTTATTTAAGTTAGTCACTTTTACTCTAGTCATTTATTATCTAGTCATATATTTTATCCCTAGACTAAATTAGTCATTTAAGTTAGTCGCTTTTAGTTTAGTCACTTATTATCTAGTCGTATATTTTATACCTAGACTAGATTAGTCATTTAAGTTAGTCATTTTTAGTTCGGTCACTTAAAATTTCTCAAATTTAGTAGTATTTCACTTGAAATAATTGCGGTGACTAACTTTTTTAGTCACCTGGTCATTAATTTCATCATTTTCTACTAGTTATTTGATTTCAGTTAAGCATCCGTTTACTCTTGTGTTTCTTAAGCACTGTACTACTAGCATTACTCTGACAAATGAGCCTCGGATTGAGTCACTCTTTGTAATGACAAAACGCTCTCGGGTTGACATATTAATGTAAGGTAATTAGAGGTGAAAGAGACCCTTTTTATAGCCTCTGACTCATCCTCCCCTATTGTTTTTCCAAGAAATACTGCCGCATCCCAACACAGGTCAAAGTTTTTCCACCTCCACCTCCTCCTGTTGCACTTGCATGATATGCTCCACTTGTCCTCCCAGTTGTTCTTCATGCCCTCCCAAGTAAATACTCAGCTATAATTAAAATTTGGGGAAGTGAAGAAGAAATAACAGCTGAGGAACATGTAGATCAATTCAATGATTTCATTGATAGAGAGGAAGTAGACCATGAAGATGTTAAAATGAGATTTTTTGCTCAGAGTTTCATTGATGAGGTCAAAAAATGGTTTAAAGCCCTAGCTCCAGCAAGCTTGCAGAATTGGAATCAGTTTGAAGATAGTTTTTTGAGAAAATGGGGGAATATGACAAATCTAGTGCAGGCCCTGACAGAATACAACAGTTTAAAAAGAGCCTTATATGAATCTATTCAAGAGTTTTCTAATAAGTTCAAAAAATTATACAACTCTATACCTGCTCATCTTAAACCTCCCCCAAGAGCTTCTCAATTATGCTATGCAAAGGCATTTGATTATGATTTCTCCATCTTGCTTAGGGAAAGAGTATCTGATTCTCTAGCAGAAATGCAGAATGATGCTATGAAAGTAGAAGTGAATATGATATCATCTAAAAAGTCTAATATGGGTAAAACAAAACTAAAAGAAGAAGAGAAACCTTCCTCTTCAGATGATAAGTTTGACTCTATGTTGAAGACCATGGAGAAACTCATGGATAGACTTACCATTGGATCCACTTCTTTACCTCCTACACAACATGATCCACAAATCAAAAACCCACAATTTAGGAGGCCTTAGAATCAACAAAGACAAATATAAAACAGAAATCAGCCTAACCCTCAAGTGAGGCCCCCCTTTTAGCAGAATTTGATTGATGAAGAAGAAACTCAACCTGAGGTTCAAGAAGATACTATCCACTGTCTAGATGAAAACATGTCTAGGATATTTCTGACCAAAGAGGAACATGATGATTTTGGTCATGATTTGAATAAGGATGAGGGACAATCTGATTATCTTAAGGGTTATCAACATGCTATATTTGAGATGCAGAAGCAATACAATCTTAGAAACATAAATGTTCCCATCACTACAAATAAAACTCAGCCAAAAAAGGATGCTCCTAAAGCTGTTGAGCTTAAAAAAGACCCACTACTTCCACCTCCTGCCAAAGAAAATGAAAAGGTCACTTCTATTTTCAGTTTAGAAAATGAAATCTCCAAAATTGAGATTCCTGTCCCATTTGGATAAATTCTTTAGGTGAATGAGTATAGAAGAAAAATTGTGAAGATGTTGAATTCTCAACCAAGAGCTTCAAATATCCTTAATATACAAGAAGACCATCCTACCATCTACTTAGGACCAAGGTTGGAAGATGAGCAGAATGAAGAAGGCATTCTCCTTCTATGTCAGCCTTAGTATTTGTTGTCAACTTACAGACACTTTGGAGTTGTGAAAGACCGCGCTTCAGACATCTAAATGTACAGCAAAGGCTAGTGAAAATATACTATACTGTGGATAACTTAGCAGCATTGTATTTCCCATTCCTTTTCATTTATAAATAGTAGTTAGCTTGAATGGGACCAAAACTTTCAGAATTTAGAGACGTAAGAGGCATATTGCAAAGAAAAAGTGTAAAACACTTACACAAAGGCATCAGACAACTTAAAGACAGTTCACTGTAAAGAGGGCCAGTTCAACAATGTTTAACAGAGATAAGTCTTTTGCAGATGTTCACTATGTAAGAAAGAATGAGAAAATATCAGTTGTCGCATAGATAATATCCGGACACACATATCACCATGTAATGGGCTTATCTATTTAAGAATCCATTCACAATAATAGTGTACTCCAAAATAACATCACATTGAAGCCAATATAGCAGAAGTTTGGGTGCTGTGAAAATGGAACAATATATCATGCATGAGCTATATTTAAAGCGCTTGATTGATTCCAACATAAGTATCAACTAGGATAAGTTCACATTAAAATCAATGAGCTGCTCGCATTCCAAAACATGATACAGGAGAAACAGGTGAAATAAGACGAACAATTGATCAACACATAAAGGAGAAGTTACGTTCTATTAAATATCAAAGACTGGAATCTTCCTTACAGATAAAACTTCTCTTCATTGGAACCCAACGGGCTCTGAACCTTCATGCAAGAGTTCAACAAAAATGCATACAAAATCCTATTACAGCATAGTTTTCTGATAAAATCTGGAACCTTGTGTTCTCTACTGTTCTTGTTTATATAGAAACCTCTATACATGGGTGAGAAGATATTTTGGGAAAATATCTTCCTAGCATGCTAAGAATTTGTTAGAAGTTCTTGTCAAAGTAACAAAAATCATGATGAGGAATAAAAACCTCTCATCCTTTGCTGTTAGGCACTCGGCCATTTTAAAACCAAAATTGTATAACAGTCTAAGTAAAATTAAATTGCTGTGGTGAAATATAAATTCCACCTGAAACTTGAAAAAGACTAACTAAGGTAAACAAAAGTAAAAAGGCCGCGAGGGCCGAATCATGAAATAACAATGCATCATTTGTGAGAAGGGGTCGAGGCTGTTGCTGATACAGGTGGCGGCGCGTTTGCGGATGAACTGGAAATTTGGCTGACAAACTGGGCGCACCTTTGCTGACTGTCTGCGGCAGGATCAGGCATCGCTGCAAATCCTTCTACCCTGATGAAGGCCTCGGTGAGATCACTTGGATTTTCCTCGGTAGGAACTTTATGTTTTAACAAGTGAAGGAGGGAAAACTCTGGGCAGAGTGATGCAACCATGGTTTCAACTTTGATCCGGGTGGCTTTATCTGACAGGACATCTTTCCGGTCCCTTTCTTGCTTTAGGCATGCTTAATATTCTGGTAATGGTCGTAGCATGGAAGAGGTGGTGGAGTCCCAGCACGTCGGAAGCCTTGCTGTCGTAATCTCGATCCAAACCGCATCAAACTGGTCCATACTGTATACCAACTGCTGCAAGGCCTTCGAAGCCACGACGCGAGACGATTCCTTATCAATGATTTTCTGGCATTCTAAGGCTTCCTTATGCCGGTTGACTATGCCATGCTATTCTGCTTCGTTTTCTCTCAGCCCTTTCAAGAATGACACATATTCCTTGGCGCGCTGAGCTCTGTTGACCAAATCAAGATCCCCTTCCTGAAGTCTCCTCCTGAGATAGAGTACTGAAGATTTCATCTCCTCGATGACTTTCAGAAACTCCCATTGCTCTGTTACGGCTGAAATGATCTCGGACCAAATAATCTTTCTACCATCCCTGAGAGTGAGGTTACCTTTTAGGCGTGCGTTGAGATCATTTATGGTCTTCTGCTAGTCGACCCTTGTTTTCTTTTCTTGTTCTATCTCTTTCTACAATGCTTCTATTCTTCTAGTATTTTCTGACAGGGATTTTTCCAAATCCGTGATCCTTTGCCTTGCAGTGGAAGCCTTCTTCTCTAGTATATCATTTGCAGCTTTCGCTGCATCCAGCTTCTCTAAAAGTGAACTCGTCTCAGGTGGTGTTGTAGCAGGTGCGTAGCTGTGTGTGTCCCAAGTGTTCTGTAGCTCTGACAACCTACTCTGAAGGGTAGTGATTGTTCCTGCCAATTTCTCCTTCTTTTCTCTTTCTTTTGACAATGTGCTGGCCAATTCCTTTTTTTCTTTCTCTACTTGTGCCAACTCGGCTGTCTGCACATGCTGGGAGGCTGGCATGTGGGCTTTGCTTTTCAATGAGGCAACTTCCTTCTGCAATTGGTCTATTAAAAAGCCCTGCGGGTTTGCTTCCCCAGTCTCTTTCCCTTTGATTTGATCCTGGAGACCACATATCTGATTTGCCTGGGGCGGGTACTTGCCTGCTCATTCTTTAGGGTAATCCTCACCTGTTCATGCTTTTTCTCGATTTTTCTCAGTGCGATGGTAACCCGCATTACCTCGTCTTTCAGCTTATCACCTACGACCTGAAACAGGTTACACATATCAGTTTTTGGCACCTTAGACATGTCAATTGCATGCTAGAGTACTCGGTAGCTAGTGGCACCTGTATCAGGGTCCAAAAGGGCCTCAGCCATAGACAATACCAGGTGTTCAGTATCCACATTCATGGTGGTGGAAATCTTGGTGTGATACTTTTCTACATACCCTTCCAGCTCAGATTTGTACTTATCTCTGATTATCCTGTTCTTCTTGATCCTTTCGGATGCCACTGGTGAAGAATAGTCTCCCACGGCCTGTGAAACCTCAGTGAAGTCGGAGGAGGTGGTGTTGTCTCTCAACACTTTGATTCTGGCTTTGTTGCTGTCAAGTGGTGCATATGATATGAAAGGTTCAAGCAGCTATTCTTCCCCTATAACTTCGGCTTCACTTAAGACTGTTTTCTACTTTTTACGAGCGGGAGAACCTGCTCCTGAAGGACCCACTTCTTCTTCTTGACCTTTATTGATGCCTTCCTCTTCCCCTGTGGCAGATGAATCTGTCTCCATCTATGAAACCAAAGGCCAAATTTCCAAGTTATCCTTCCATTCTATAAACGGTCCATGTTCATGCACATAAGGGGCGGACCTATTCCTCTTTCTTCTGTTTGAGATGATATCCCGAGTATCATAGGCCCACGTATTCCCCTATCTTAGGTCCATGCCCTGTAACAACTTCTCAACAATGGGAAGGGGGAGTCTTGAATTTACGACGAACGGGTCGATATGGGTAGGAAGCCTCAGTATGTAACCCTTCTTAGCGGGGACAAAGTGGAGCTGCTCAACCTTGAGGGCTTGCCGAATATACTCCAGAGCATAAACTCCTTGAGCAGGAAACACGGGTAGCAGGTAAGGGACGACTTCAACTCCATAGACCCGAATTTCAGTATAATTATCAGAGAGATACCAATCCCCGGTGCTCTAGGCTTTACCAGCTTGTAGCCAGTTCTTCATTTCAGGAAAAACCCTAGGTGATGGCGAATCATGAATGATGGTGTAAGTGATGGACATGAAATCATTTAGGAAACCTGAATAAACCACCCCTTTTGGAAATTAGCGCACTGCAAATTTCCAGTCAAAAACAGGTCGGGGTTGAGAATTGACCTCGTACACCCTATCCAAGCCCAAACGCTCGAACCTATTGGCATGCTGATACAAGAAAAGATAGAACACCATTGAACAGAAACAAAAATGACTGGTTTCTGAAAGCTCCTGGAACTGGGTGTGAATGTTGGCAGATAAGTAACCCGGGATATCCAGGATGACCCCCTTCTGAGACATTAACCACAGAAAGAAAACACATACTTTGGAAGTTTCTCCCAACCTGCCTACACCTAAAAGACCCGCAATGAGAGCGAGGATGGGTTGCACTTCTTTGTTAAACAGGCTTAATGGGAGGAGTTCCGCACCAGGAAGGGTAGTAGCCTGGCTGCTAGTAATAGAAGCAATGAAGCTTTTTTGATGCTCCCATGGCGATTTAGTAAACTGGGAAGTTAAAACATCTTTGTTTAAAGTAGTGTAGGTGGTGCTAGTGGGAAAATGGAGGACTTGCTTGATGATGTCGGGCGAAAGGGAGAAAATCTCGTTCCCCTGAGGGGAGGTAAACGTGCCTCGGTTTTCATCGTAGGCATCTCTAAGCCAGTAGATAAACTCGACCACCAGGAAGACTGGGGGGGTAATCTGATGGTAGAAACCTGATACAACCACTTGATATTGGTCCCTATTATGAACAGGACGCAAAAAAATCTCAGGCCTTTTACTGCTAATGGGGAAAGGGTATTGGTGATCGCAGACTCTAGCTTGCTGGTCGATGAAAGGCTCAAACCCGGGAGGGTTTCTGGTTTCTCGGACCTGGGGAGTCTCTGGTTCATTTTTCTTGGGTGTGCCCCTTCCCATGACTAACATATGAAATCTAAAAAGAAAAACGAAAGGAAAACAGAGGGAATATAAGGGACGGAGTACCTGCACAGTAGGTAAATTTGCTTGGGAAAGCGATGTAGAGGGTAGTCTGGTGATGATTGGGTAGACCTGGTACTTGTTCCCGCTTGGTATATACCATAAATGGAAGACCTAATACTTTTACCATAGTAAAATACAAGAAACTGCTATATAAGACTGGTAATTCTGAGGCAAAAAAGGGGTAGAGGTGAAATAAGCAGGGTAAGTGTCGTAAGGACACTGACAGTGGGGCACGTGGCGTGTAGGGATTGGGCATTAGTTGGGGACAGGTGAACACCGCGTGCCAGGTTTAATATTGGTATGGGCCTCAATACTAGCTCATCTAGGACTTACCTTACCTCTTTGCTACATGCGCCATATGATTCCTGAAACATATCATCCCCAAAAGCGAATTATATACATAACCTACCAGTTGTAAGGGCCCACATTGCGTTCTGCCACGTCACCATATCTCCGCGCCTTGCTCTTGCCACTTCATTCTGACCTTGGGTCCCCACCACGTCATGCTATTGCAACTCCGCGGGGGTATGGGTCTCTTCCCTCTCTCGCTGCTCGACCCCCGCAGAAATTCCGAACTGCGGCATTCCCTTGTATGCATATTCGTAAAGTGGCAATTCTTTTAATATATTTGTTGTGCGCTCTTCGTACCACATAATTTCACTTTTGGTATTTCCGCTACCCTTTTTACTTTATACCTTGGCCCTTTCGTATTACTTCCACCTCTAGCTTTTAGGCACGTGACTTCTCTTACCTTGTTTCGATTCAACCCACTCTTCAAACATTTCACCATTATATATAATGTTCAATGCATGATTTATCAACATTTAATAAACCAATGACTTATGTTAAATATTGAACAACATTGGCTCCACCTGGGGACGACACGTTCATCCTTGAATGTGTCGAGAACTACGTAGACCACCTATTTTTCTTCTGTGAACGCCATTTCTCATCCCTTTCAACTTTTTACCTCTTCTTCACGATTCATCAACAAACACACATTATTCAAACAACGCTTAAAACAGGAAATAATATACAATATGATACATCAGGCTTTCTCGGCCCAGATCAGTACTGGAAATAAGGCTTGAAGAATTGACCATTAACAGGGGCGTCCAGCAAATCCCCCTGCAAATTTTCCAACCTAAAAGTATTGTTGCCACCTTGTTCTGCAATTTTGAAAGGGCCAAACCAGAGGGGATCAAATTTTCCGTGTTTCCCTTTATCTGCCCTTCGAATTTCCCATCTAAGCACCAGATCTTCCACCTGTAACTTTCTGTCTTTGGCATGTTGGTCAAAAAGATCCTTCATTTTCTCCTGATACTCAGTCAGCTTCTGGCTCACCTGATTTCGTGTTTCTTCTAGCTCCACCAACTGATTAATCTTCCTAGTTACATCGTCAGGCTCCTCTTGATTTTCTTGCATGAACCAAGCTACCGGTAAAGCCAACTGCATAGGAAAAACTACTGCTCTCCCATAAAATATTTCATATGGGGACTTCCCAGTTGCCCTCTTGCTAGTAATTCGGTTTTCCCACAGAGCGAATTTCAGCTAGGAATCCCAATTCTTCTGATTCTCGCTGATAATCTTCTTTAGTGCTCGGACCAGAGTTTTATTTGAGGACTCTGCGAGGTTGTTCCCTTGGGGGTAGTAAGCCATAGAGTGACCCAGTGCAATATTATACTTCTGACAAAAGCTGACAAATTTTGTGGATTTGAAGGCCTGTGCGTTGTCAGTTACTATCTTAGTAGGACAACCGAATCTGGATATGATGTTTTCTTCTAAGAATTTCATTGCCACAGTGTCTGTTGCGTTCCTAGAAGGTATAGCTTCCACCCACTTTGTGAAATAGTCTGTGGCGGTTAATATCCACTTATGCTGGCCGCTGGATGGAGGATGTATTTCTCCGATGAAGTCGATTCCCCATTGGTGGAATGGCTCATCTACTTGGACAGGTATCATGGGGAGAGGCACGAGCTTCTGTCTCTCTGCAAACCTTTGGCACTTCTCGCAGGCTCTGACTCGAGTGAACACATCTCCAAATAGTTTAGGCCAGAAAAAACCAGCCTTCAGAATCTTGTGAGCAGTAGCCCTCCAACTGTAATGGCCTCCACATATTCCTTTGTGGAACTCAACCATTATACTCTCCACCTCTTCTTCTGTAAGGCACAGGAGTAGGATACCAGAGGGGTCTCGCCAATACAACTAACCGTTCGCAATGACATACTTTTGCGACCTCAACCTCAGTGATCTATACTTAGTTTTGTCACAAATGGGCGGGAAACTGAGGGTTAGAAGGTACTCTACCATCTCTTTGTACCATGTGCTGATAAGGTACTTCATATGTATCTTCTGGGAGGCTATTTCTATTCTCTGTGCTTCCTCCTTCGCCCCAGAATCTTCGTTTTTTGTCATAGACAAATTGATACCCAAGGCCTGACAATTTGATTCAGACAGGATCTTGGCTAAACCTTGCCCCTTGATTAATTTGGTAGGACGGATATCTAACTCATATTCCTGTATTTTGGCTATCCATTTTCCTCTCTTTCCTTCACTGTCCCCCTGGATAAGAATGTCTTTAACAGCTGTTGTAGGAAAAAATGCAGTGACATGGGACTGCAAAACATACATACGGAAAGCTTTGAGGGATTTCACCAGAGCGTATGCTTGCTTCTCCAATATGTTATATTTCAGTTCAGCATCCCGAAGCACCTGACTGAAAAAGGCAATAGGCTGTTCATATCCCTCTTCGTTCTTTTGCAACAAAACTCCAGCTACTGTATGAGGGGATGCAAAGGAGAAGATGATAAACGATTTGGCATAATCAGGCCCGGCCAACACAGGGGCTTCAGCAAATGCATTCTTAATTATGGCAAAGGCTTCTCTTGACTTTGGTGACCATTTCACCTCATTATTCTTCTTCAGCATATCATTTATGTGCCTAATTATCTCATCATAGTTAGGGATGAACCTCCTTAGGAAGTTTATACGTCCTAGGAACACCTGAACTTCTTTTTTGTTTCTGGGCAAGGCAATACCATTTATGACTTCCACTCTTTTGGGATCTATCTTTACTCCATCTTTGGTTACAATGTGTCCCAAGAGCTTGCCCTCTTCTAGTGCAAACAAAGATTTCTGTGGGTTAAGGGAGAGGCCATGCTTTCTACACTTCTCAAAGGTTCTGCGCAGGTGTTCTATGTGCTCTACATAATCCTTTGAAAACACAATAATGTCATCCACGTATACCACCATGAACTGGTCCTGTTCTCTAAAAAAAGCAATATCCATGGCCCTCTGAAAAGTGGCCCCTGCGTTAATTAGCCCAAAAGGCATCCTGGCATACATAAACGTCCCCCATGGAGTGGTGAAGGCCAGCTTCTTTTGATCTTATAGCAACACAGCCACCTGATTATACCCAGAGAACCCATCCATCATGGACATCCAAGAAGCCCCTACCACTTTCTGCAATATGTGATCCATCTTGGGCTGTGGGTAATTATCTTTTAATGATGCCATGTTCAGGTTCCTAAAATCAACACATAGTCTTATTTCTCCATTCTTCTTCTGTACAGGGACTAGATTAGCTACCCACTCAGAGTACCTCAAGGGTACAATTATTTTAGCCTTCAGCAGTTTCTTAATTTCTTTTTCAATAGAAGGTAGCAATAGGGGATTTATCTGCCTAAGCTTTTGCTTGTGTGATTTTGCATCTCCCTTCAGTGGAATATTATGCTGCATAATGCTGGCATCGAAGGTTTTTAGATCTTCATAAGACCAGGAAAACACGTCTTTATAGGACTGGAATAACTTCTGATACAGCTGTTTATATTCTTCCAGGACCTTCTTGGATAGCTTCACGATTTTAGGGTCAGCCTTAGTGCCTAGATTCAAGTCCTCCACCTAGTTCTCCTCTACAACTTTGTTTGGCTGTAATGGAACATCATTCTTATTAAACAACCTTTCTAAAGGTATTAATCCTCGGGGAATGACATTCCATTTCAGCTGCAGAAATTTATGACTAGCTACCCTTTCTTCCCACTTCTCTCCAGAAGCATTTTCAGTCTCCATTTCTTCACAGATGTCAATCTCCATGTTGGAGAATTCCCCAAATATTTCCAAGAATCTCTTGACTTGCTCATCATCTTCGAACACTTTCCAGTGCTTGATGTTGTCTGGGATAGATGGTCTATAATGCACCTCAATCTCATATCTCAATAGAGGGTTCTGAGGTAGCTGAAAGGTACTAGCAGCCACTGCTAAAGAGTCTGCCATTCTATTTTGCTCCCGGGGCATGAAATGGATATTAAATGCCAAGAATAATTTCTCCACTAGATCCCAAACTTCATTCCTATAGGCCCTCAGCCTAGGATGTTTAGCTTGGCACTGATTTCTCACCTGCCTGACTACTAGTTCCGAATCTCCCAGAACTTTCAAACTTGTATGTTCATACTCCTGGTTGTCTGCAACCCTAGTAGGAGTGATTCATATTTGGCCACGTTATTTGTGGCTTCATACTCTAGCTTGAAAGATAGAGGAACCCATCTTCCTGCAGGTGAAATCAATAACACCCTGGCTCCATTTCCTTCCCTAGAGTTGGCCCCATCAAAATGAAGTGTCCAGATTTCTGATTCAGGGCTTTCTATGAACTGTTCTATCTTAATCTGGAAAAATTATGGTTCATGTGCGTACTCCTGATGTTCCTCCAGCATTAAACATGAGAAATCCCCCTCCCTATTATAAACCAGAGAATTAACTGAATCATCTACCTTAGTAACTGTCTTGACAAATCTGGTTTCGCGGTACAGCCTCCTCTCTTGGCCACCAAACACAGGGATAGTGGCATAGGTCAGGTCCAGCTTAATCAATCCACCAACTTTGGTCCCCCATGATCTTGACAGTAACATGCTAAAGCGATCTGGGATTTGGGCCACCACTATATCCATCACTACACTTTTTGCTGGGATTTAGGCCAGGTTAACCACCAAGTATTTTATCATGCCCAGGCACTTAACTCTTTTGGAGTCGAATGAGTAAAGGTATTTGTATGGGCGGGTAATATGTAGTCCTAGTTGCTCCATGAATGAGAGGGGTAAAATATTATAAGAGGCTCCTGAATCTAACATGCAGTTTTGTAGCAGCAGGCCATGTATTACTAAAGACACATAAAATGGGGGAGTGGCAGCATCTAATTCTTCCACATGCAAGCTAAAAATAACCATAGGCCTTTCCTCCTAAAGATTCAGGCTATTTGGAATGTTTATTATCTCAGGAGGGAGTATAAAGGACGTGACCTGGGACTGATATGCAGGTTGTTTTAACAATTCAGTCAAGGGGATTCGGATTTTTACCTTCTCAAGCTCCTTTTGTAAATTGAAAGCAGAGGAAGACTTATCTATTGGCACCTCTTTTAGTTATTTATCTTTGGGGTCTATTGTCTAAGGGGAAGGTTTGACTTATTTTAAGGTTGGTTTGACATTAAGAGGTGTAGGCCCTTGCAAAGATGAAGGAATTTGATCAAAAGACTGTAAAAATTGGTTAAGAGGCCTCTTACCTTTTTCTGGGGGTTTTTGAGGAGTGACCTCCTTCTGTGTAGACACCTCTTCTTGAGGTGTGTATTCCTCTTGATCCTGAGTGCGGGTTCGATTTTTGGAGGACCTGAGGTCATATCTTCTATTGAACTAGGCTTGCATGAAATCAACAAACTGTTTGCAGTAGTCATCAATCTCAGGATCTTCGGTATCTTCATTAGCTTTCACTTTAGAATGTGCTTGCAACTCCACTTCGTCGCTTCCATATACAGGACATTCGATGTCATTACTATTTGAGAAGACAAGGCATGCCTCCTCTTGCTCACCAGCAGTGTCTTTAGTAGAACCCTCTACTTGCCCCTCCAAGTATAGAGGGTGTGGTATTTGGTCTTGCTGCTCCTTCTGTCCCCTTTGCAGTGGCTGCAAGGGAGGCTTTCTGAATTGAGGGTTAAAGCCTCTATTAGGAGCATTTTGGAAATTCTTGGAGGATGAGTTCTTTGCCTCCATTTCAAGCTTCACCAGCTTGCTTGACAGATTCTTGATCATCTTATTCATTTCCTCAATCTTGTCATTGGCTGAATCTCTATCTTGGCTCGAGGTGGATACCTCCTCCTTTCCTCTTCTTCTCGTATCTTGTTCAGATCTTCCTTTATATTTACCAGTGGAGGAAAAGTTAGCCTCAAGCTCCAGTGCATTAGTCTGAGCATCGTCCAGTGTGGCTGGCTTTCTTTCTCTCAGAGAGAAACCAAATTCTGAGTCAAAAGCTGCAACAAACACAACCTTGGCAGCGGTCTGGTGTGGTTTCATTTCTGTGGGAAGACTCAGGTACAACTTATTAAATCTCTTAATAAATTAGGCCACTCCTTCATTGTGTCTTTTCTTGAGCGTATTAAACTCAGTAAGATAGTGTCCATGGTCTTTCTTCTCTCCCCATTTTTTGAGGAAATTTTCTTCCATTAATTCCCACGTATTTATAGAACGGTCTCCCAACGTCTTGAACCATTTTCTGGCTTCACCATCAAGGGATTTCACAAATAGTCTGAGGACTAGGTATAGATGTTCCACATTAAATTTTTCTGCAAAAGCACAGAAGATCTCAAGGTGTTTTTGAGCATCAATCTCGTTTTCTCCATTGAAGCGGGGCAGGATCTTCAGATAGTCCTGCGGCATATCATTTAAAACTTGAGGTAATGCCAGGGGAGCATATTTATTTAGCAAGAAACCCAGAACGTTGGCCATTGGAGGAGGAGCTGGAGGTAACAAGAGGGCTTGGTGAGTAAGTGGGGGAGTAGGTGGAAGTGTGGTGTGGATGATGATAGGAATATAGTGAACAGCAACTTGAGAGGACGGAGACAAGGGTGGAGTATTAACAGCAAATATTTCTGTGGCCTCTTTAACTTCTTCAACCTCTGGAGTAGGGTGAAATGTATAACGGGTAGTTTCTATTGACTCGGCCTCATCCTTAACTTGGATGTTTCCCGGGGGTAAACAGTCTGAGTAATAACCGGTTTCACCCAGAGCAGAGTCAGAATCTTGCAATTTGGAAACCTGAGAAGAGGAAGAAGGAAAGTCTTCTAGAGAGAATTGTGGGATCTCAGTATGAACAAATCGTATCTCCCTCCAACCTCTTCTATGTAAAATTTTCTCTGGGTCAGACACAGAGGGTATCTTTGGCTGAGATGTATCTGACCGAAGGTGTGGCTTCCGAGGAGCCAGGACTGCAATTGGATTTTTCTGGAAAACGAATGTGGAGTCGCCAAGGTGAGGGATATACAACTCTCAACTATCCATGCTCACCTAATTGAAGAGTGAAATAGGGTTTTGTTGAGGCCCATGGATTTCAATTTTTTCATCAACTTCATCTCCGGTAATGGCGCCAAAAAGATGTTGTCAATCCTAGAGACAACCTTGAGTTGTGAAAGACCAATGCCTAGGACATCTTAAATAGCAGAGAGCAAAAGTGATATAACATAACATGGATAACTAGCAGGATAGAGCTCTCATGCTTTTCCTTTATAAACAGGAAGTTTAGCTTGAATGGGACCAAAAATTTCAAGAGTTTGATGCATGAAAGAGTATATTGCAAAAACAAAGTGTAAAAATCTTATGCAAAGGCATCAGACAATTTAAGACAGTTCACGGTAAAGAGGGCGAGTTCAACAATACTTAACAGAGATAAGTATTCTGTAGATGTTCACAATGTAAGAAAGAATGAGAAAATATCAGCTGTCACATAGATAATATCCGGACACACATATCACTATGTAATGGGCTTATCTATTTAAGAATCCATTCACAATAATAGCGTATTCCAAAATAACATCACATTGAAGCCAATATAGCAGAAGTATGGGTGTTGTGAGAATTGAACAATATATCATGCATGAGCCATATTTAAAGCGCTAGATTGATTCCAACATAAGTATCATCTAAGATAAGTTCACATTAAAATAAATTAGTTAATCGCATTCCAAAACATGATACAGGAGGAACGGATGAGATAAGACGAACAATTGATAGACACATAAAGGAGAAGTTACATTCTATTAAATATCAAAGAATGGAATCCTCCTTATAGATAAAACTTCTCTTCATTGAAACCCAACGGGCTCTGAACCTTCATACAAGAGTTAAACAAAAATGCATCCAAAATCCTCTTACAGTATAGTTTTCTGATAAAATCTGGAACCTGGTGTTCTCTGCTGTTCTTGTTTATATAGGAACCTCTATACATGGGCGGGAAGATATTTTGGGAAAATATCTTCCTTACATGCTAGGAATTTGTTAGAAGTCCTTGTCAAAGTAACAAAAATCATGATGAGGAATAAAAACCTCTCATCCTTTGCTGTTAGGTGCGTGGCCATTTAAAACCAAAATTGTATAACATTCTAGGTAAAAGTAAATTGTTGTGGTGAAATATAAATTCCACCTGAAACTTGAAAAATACTAACTAAGGTAAATAAAAGTAAAAAGGCTGCGAGGGTTAAATCATGAAATAACAATGCATCATTTGTGAGAAGGGGTCGAGGATGTTGCTAATACTGGTGGAGTCATGTTTGCAGATGAACTGGAAACTTCGCTGACAAACTGGATGCACCTCTGCTGACTGTCCACGGCAGGCTCAGGCATTGCTGCAAATCCTTCTACCCTGATGAAGGCCTCAGCGAGATCACTTAGATTTGCCTCGGTAGGAATTTTATGTTTTAACAAGTGAAGGAGGGAAAAATTTGGGCGAAGTGATGCAACCATGGTTTTGGCTTTGAGCTGGGTGGCTTTATCTGACAGGACATATGTCCGGTCCCTTTCTTGATTTAGGCATGCTTCATATTCCGGTAATGGTCACAGCATGGAAGAGGTGGTGGAGTCCCAACACGTCGGAAGCCCTGCCGTCGTAATCTCGGTCCAAACCGCATCAAACCGGTCCATGCTATATACCAACTGCTGCAAGGCCTTCGAAGCCACGACGCGAGCCGATTCATTATTAATGATTTTCAGGCATTCTAAGGCTTCTTTATGCCGGCTGACTATGCCATGCTGTTCTGATTTATTTTCTCTCAGCCCTTTCAAGAATGACACATATTCCTTGGCACGCTAAGCTCTGCTGACCAAATCGAGATCCCCTGCCTGAAGTCTCCTCCTGAGATAGAGTACTGAAGATTTCATCTCCTCGATGACTTTCAGAAACTCCCATTGCTCTGTTACGGCTGAAATGATCTCGGACCAAATAATATTTTTACCATCCCTGAGAGTGAGGTTACCTTTAAGGCGTGCGTTGAGATCATTTATGGTCTTCTGCTGGTTGGCCCTTGTTTTATTTTCTTGTTCTATCTCTTTCTGCAATGCCTCTATTCTTCTAGTATTTTCTGATAGGGATTTTTCCAAATCTGTGATCCTTTGCCTTGCAATGGAAGCCTGCTTCTCCAGTATATCATTTGCAGCTTTCACTGCGTCCAGCTTCTCTGAAAGTGAACTCGTCTCAGGTGGTGTTGTAGCAGGCATGCAACTGTGTGTGTCCCAAGTGTTCTATAGCTCTAACAACCTACTCTGAAGGGTAGCAATTGTTCCTGCCAATTTCTCCTTCTCTTCTCTTTCTTTTGACAATGTGCTGGCCAATTCCTTTTTTACTTTCTCTACTTGTGCCAACTCGGCTGTCTGCACATGCTGGGAGGCCGACATGTGGGCTTTGCTTTTCAATGAGGAAACTTCCTTCTGCAATTGGTCTATTAAAAAGCCCTACGGGTTTGCTTCCCCAGTCTCTTTCCCTTTGATTTGATCCCGGAGACCACGTATCTGATTTTCCTGGGCGCGAGTACTTGCCTGCTCATTCTTCAGGGTAATCCTCACCTATTCATGCTTTTTCTCGAGTTTTCTCAGTGCGATGGTAACCCGCATTACCTCGTCTTTCAGCTTATCACCTACGACCTGAAACAGGTTACACATATCAGTTGTTGGCACCTTAGACATGTCAATTGCATGCTGGAGTACCCGGTAGCTAGTGGCACCTATATCAAGGTCCAAAAGGGCCTCAGCCATAGACAATACCAGGTGTTCAGTATCCACATTCATGGTGGCGGAAATCCTGGTGTGATACTTTTCTACATACCCTTCCAGCTCAGTTTTGTACTTATCTCTGATTATCCTGTTCTTCTTGATCCTTTCGGCTGCCACTGGTGACGTATAGTCTCCCATGGCCTGTGAAACCTCAGTGAAGTCGGAGGAGGTGGTGCTGTCTCTCAACACTTTGATTTCGGCTTTGCTGCTGTCAAGTGGTGCATATGGTATGAAAGGTTCAAGCAACTGTTCTTCCCCTATAACTTCGGCTTCACTTGAGACTATTTTCTACTTTTTACGAGTAGGAGAACCTGCTCCTGAAGGACCCACTTCTTCTTCTTGGCCTTTATTGATGCCTTCCTCTTCCCCTGTGGCAGATGAATCTGTCTCCATCTGCAAAACCAAAGGCCAAATTTCCAAGTTAGCCTTCCATTCTATAAACGGTCTTGGTTCATGCACATAAGGGGCGGACCTGTTCCTCTTTCTTCTGTTTGAGATGATCTCCTGAGGATCATAGGCCCAAGTCTTCCCCTGTCTTAGGTCCATGCCCTGCAACAACTTCTCGACAATGGGAAAGGCAAGTCTTGAATTTACGAAGAACGGGCCGATATGGGTAGGAAGCCTCAGTATGTAACCCTTCTTAGCGGGGACAAAGTGGAGCTGGTCAGCCTTGAGGGCTTGCCAAATATACTCCAGAGCATAAACTCGTCGAGAGGGAAACACGGGTAGCAGGTAAGGGGCGACTTTGGCTCCATAGACTCAAATTTCAGTATAATTATCAGAGAGATACCAATCCCCGGTGCTCTGGGTTTTACCAGCTTGTAGCCAGTTCTTCATTTCAGGAAAAACCCTAGGTGATGGAAAATCTTGAATGATGGTGTAAGCGATGGACATGAAATCATTTAGGAAACCTAAATAACCCACCCCTTTTGGAATTTGGCGCACTGCAAAGTTCCAGTCAAAAATAGGTCAGGGTTGAGAATTGACCTCGTACACCCTATCCAAGCCCAAACGCTCGAACCTATGGGCATGCTGATACAAGAAAAGATAGAACACCATTGAACAGAAACGAAAATGACTGGTTTCTGAAAGCTCCTGGAACTGGGTGTGAATGTTGGCAGATAAGTAACCCGGGATATCCAGGACGACCCCCTTCTGAGACATTAACCACAGAAATAAAACACATACTTTGGAAGTTTCTCCCAACTTGCCTACACCTAAAAGACCCGCAATGAGAGCGAGGATGGGTTGCACTTATTCGTTAAATAGGCTTAATGGGAGGAGTTCCGCACCAAGAAGGGTAGTAGCCTGGCTGCTGGTAATAGAAGCAATGAAGCTTTTTTGATGCTCCCATGGTGATTCAGTAAACTGGGAAGTTAAAGCTTCTTCGTTGAAAGTAGTGTAGGTGGTTGTAGTGGGAAAATGGAGGGCTTGCTTGATGATGTCGGGCGAAAGGGCTAAAATATCGTTCCCCTGAGGGGAGGTAAATGTGCCTCGGTTTTCATCGTAGGCGTCTCTAAGCTAGTATATAAACTCAACCACCCGGAAGACTGGGGGTATAATCTGATGGTAGAAACCTGATACAACCACCCGGTATCGATCCCTATTATGGACATGACGCGAAAAAAGCTCAGGCCTTATACTGCTAATGGGGAAAGGGTATTGGTGATCGCAGAATCCAGCTTGCTGGTCGATGAAAGGCTCAAACCAGGGAGGGTTTCTGGTTTCTCAGACCTGGGGAGTCTCTGGTTCATTTTTCTTGGGTGTGCCCCTTCCCATGACTGACATATGAAATCTGAAAAGAAAAATGAAAGGAAAATAGAGGGAATGTAAGAGACGGAGTATCTGCACAGTGTTGAAAATGGCAACAAGAAACAGTGAAGGAGGCCTCCTGAAACATCTTTCCTGATCCTAGATGGAAAGTGATCACCTAAACTAGGTGGGGACCACACATGTGATTTTTGTCGCAAAGTCTATTTTTAGACTATGTCTATTTTTAGACATATGGAGCATATTCTATAAGTTGCGGGATGCTATTTGTGGATGGTTGGTCAAGTTGGAAAAATAGATGGATTTCTATTTTTAGACATATTGGGCGGAATCTATTTTTAGATTGCCAGTCTAAAAATAGATATGCCGAATATTATTAGCTCTTAATAATATTTGGACTATAAACATTATCTTATTCTCTTGGAGCACTTCAGTTAAGTGCACAGATGTGGCACAAGAGCTGACAGAAGGAATTACGCTATTCCTAAGGGTTAAGTGGAGCTATTGCATGGATACTTCAGTTAGAACTCATGTGAGAGAGTTTGGTGGAGTTGATTGAGGGAGTTAATGGAGTTGTGTTCAGTTTAACTAATCTAAACATAGTTGAGCTATTTGTATCTAGTTTAACTGATTGATACAATTAGTGAGAGTAGTGTGAATTAATTATTAATTAATTCACTAATTAAATACTCATAAATCAACTAAAGAATACATCAGTTAACTTCAGTGCATGGACAGTTTCAGTGGAGACCAGTGCAGAAATAGGTGAAAGAGCAGGTTAACTATCGGTTGTGACTATACTATTGCTATTTGCAACACAGAGATGGGTGGAGTAACCCATGAGGATTGCGCAGTTGAGGCTGGGTGGTTTATCTATATAAAGGCCATCTAACAGCTTGTCTGAATTGGGTTGGCTATCAAGTGGCTAAAGGTTGGATGAGTTTAGATCTAGCTTGATAGTGTGTAGCAAGGGAGGTAATGCATGAGAGCTTGCAAGAGCTTTTATGCGCATGAACATTTACATGATCTCCATGACATGTATAATATCTGAGATAGTTAGGGGTTTCGACTTAGCTTTCCATGAAATCTCTTTGTGTTCATATGTGTGATTGTTTATGGTTTTAATGTGTGCATGCAATTGATTTTATTTTCGCATGTAATGATCAATGGTAGAAGAGATTCTGTATTATGCATGAAGCTAAAATAGTGTGTGATCAGGAGAATCTCGGTGGATAACATATCAGTTATATAATTTTCTACATGGTATCGGAGCGATATTGATCATTGGAGCAATTGCAAAGCATTGAAGCGGTTGAGTTTTAGGATAAACTCAAGAAACATAAAGATGGAGAAAGCCGGAAATATACATGCATATTGTATATAATTTTCTACATGGAATGAGAGCGAGATTTTTTTTTGGTGCGCGAGTTTGTAGGGAATATCTGAAAATTTTTGGTGAAATATTTTCATAAACAAATAGCATATTTTGATTCCTTGCAAAAAAATACCCAAATTGAAAAAAAAGAAAATCGGTCGAATCGGAGCTCGGATGAGGGAGATATCATCGATTTAAAATCAGCTCTTTTGTTAGAAAATTTTGCGACGGTGGGACAATTGCAATGTGCGCGAGCCAAGAATCTACATGCACTGAGGTACAAGATGCATGCAAAGCTTTGAAGAGTAGAGTTGAAGTATTGGTGATTGAGGGGGCTCAGCATACAGCGTGAAACGATCTAGGAAGGTTGTCGGCGGCGGTTTGGGAGATGCGAAGAAATCTTTATAGATTTGATGTAGATGGGATTTCTACGGGCTTCCTACGTTGGAAAGTGGGAAAGCTTATCTGTTGAAGCTTGAGAGGGAGCAAGTTTTGCATGCAGGTGAAAGTGAACCTCGAGGTGTGGAGCAGCCACAAGAGGATCATGGAGTGGAAGAAACCACTCATGCAGAGAAATTTCATGCCAGATGGGCAGAGGGAGTGCATGCAGCTATACCACCAGGTGAGAGGTGGGGCGACATGCATGATTAATCCCAAGAGGAGATTTATGGGCAGGATTCATGAGATGGTGTGGATCGCATGAGTTGAACCTGGATACGAGGTGCCCACAACGCAGCAGTAGCAGATCAGTTGGATTGATGCAAGCAGATCAAAGTGATAGTGTCGGATACTGGAGCGCGGATCAGAGTTGACAGCAAGTGCAGAGTGCATGGGTGCAAGAGTTCAACAGCATAGTGGTTCCTGATGACATGTGCAGTTGGTACAAGTAGAAGTCGAAGACTTTGATGATAGATGCATCAGACTGATTGAGTTGTTTGGAGCCTATTCAGTTTCGGAGATGTTGCATGCAAAGGGTGCATGGTGCATGCATGGAGTTGCATGGTGCATGCATGAGTTTGCATGGCGCATGCATGGAGTTGCATGGTGCATGCATGAGTTTGCATGGCGCATACAAAGGGTGCATGGCGCATGCATGGAGTTGCATGGTGCATGCATGAGTTTGCATGGCACATACAAAGGGTGCATGGCGCATGCATGGAGTTTTATGGTGCATGCATGAGTTTGCATGGCGCATACAAAGGGTGCATGGCGAATGCATGGAGTTGCATGTCGCATGCATGGAGTTGCATGGCGCTTGTGAAGGTTGTAGGGCGAATGCATGGAGTTGCATGTCGCATGCAAAGACAGTCCTTTCTTGTTGAGAGGGAGTGTTGAAAATGGCAACAAGAAACAGTGAAGGAGGCCTCCTGAAACATCTTTCCTAATCCTAGTTGGAAAGTGATCACCTAAACTAGGTGGGGACCACACATGTGATTTTTGTCGCAAAGTCTATTTTTAGACTATGTCTATTTTTAGACATGTCGATCATATTCTATGAGTTGCAGGATGCTATTTGTGGATGGTTGGTCAAGTTGGAAAATAGATGGACTTCTATTTTTAGACATATTGGGCGGAATCTATTTTTAGATTGCCAGTCTAAAAATAGATATGTCGAATATTATTAGCTCTTAATAATATTTGGACTCTAAACATTATCTTATTCTCTTGGAGCACTTCAGTTTGATGCATGGATGTGGCACATGCAGCTGATAGAAGGAAATACACTTTTCCTAGGGTTTAAGTGAAGCTATTGCATGAAGACTTCAGTTAGAACTCATGTGAGAGAGTTTGGTGGAGTTGATTGAGGAAGTTAGTGGAGTTGTATTCAGTTTAACTAATCTAAACATAGTTGAGCTTTTTGTATCCAAGTTAACTAATAGATACAATTAGTGAGAGTGGTGTGAATTAATTATTAATTAATTCACTAATTAAATACTCATAAACCAACTAAAGAATACATCAGTTAACTTCAGTGCATGGACAGTTTCAATGGAGACCAGTGCAGAAATAGGTGAAAGAGCAGGTTAACTATCGGTTGTGACTATACTATTGCTATTTGCAACACACAGATGGGTGGAGTAACCCATGAGGATTGCGCAGTTAAGGCTGGGTGGTTTATCTATATAAAGAGGCCATCCCATAGCTTGAAAACGCAATTTAGGTTGGCTATCAAGTGGCTAAAGGTTGGATGAGTTTTGCTAGATCTAGCTTGATAGTGTGTAGCAAGGGAGGTAGTGCATGAGAGCTTGCAAAGAGCTTTGTACTATGATTGTTACATGATCTCCATGACATGTATAATATACAGATAGTTGGGGGTTTTCAACTTTAAGCTTTCCCATGAAATACTGTGTTCATATGTGTGAATTTTTATGGCTTTAATGTGTGCATGCAATTGATTTTATTTTCGCATGTGATGATCAATGGTAGAAGAGATTCCGTATTATGCATGAAGCTAAAATAGTGTGTGATCAGGAGAATCTCGATGGATAACATATCAGTTATTCAAATTTCTACACACAGTAGGTAAATTTGCTTGGGAAAGCGACGCAGAGGGTAGTCTGGTGATGATTGGGTAGACCTGGTACTTGTTCCCGCTTGGTATATACCGTAACTGGAAGACCTAAGACTTTTACCGCAGGAAACTGTTGTATAAGACTAGTAATTCTGAGGCAAAAAAGGGGTAGAGGTGAAATAAGCAGGGTAAGTGTCGTAAGGACACTGACAGTCTAGGGATTGGGCGTTAGTTGGGGATAGGTGAACACCGCGTGCCGTGTTTAATACTGGTACGGGCCTTAGTACCAGCTCATCGATGAATTACCTTACCTCTTTGCCGCATGCGCCATATGATTCCTGAAACATATCATCCCCAAAAGCAAATTATATACATAACCTACCAGTTGTAAGGGCCCACATTGCGTTCCGCCACGTCACCATATCTCCACGCCTTGCTCTTGCCACTTCATTCTGACCTTGGGTCCCCACCACGTCACGCTATTGCAACTCCGCGGGGGTATGGGTCTCTTCCCTCTCTCGCTGCTCGATCCCCGCGGAAATTCCCAACTGCGGCATTCCCTTGTACGCATATTCGTAAAGTGGCAATTCTTTTAATATATTTGTTGTGCGCTCTTCGTACCACATAATTTCACTTTTGGTATTTCCGCTACCCTTTTTACTTTATACCTTGGCCCTTTCGTATTACTTCCACCACTAGATTTTAGGCGCATGACTTCTCTTACCTTGTTTCACTTCAACCCACTCTTCAAACATTTCACCATTATATATAATGTTCGATGCATGATTTATCAACATTTAATAAACCAATGACTTATGTTAAATATTGAACAGCATCTCTAATCAATAGAAAATAACACATTTTTATTAACAAATTTTCTCGCAATTTCACCATATAATGAATTTCTATTTCCTTCCAAGATTAAGAGTATCTAGAGAAATGTTAGAAGAAAAGCTCCTGCAGGAGCCAAATCACACTAATTTTGAATAGGAGATGGCAGAAACAAAGAAACAAAGGTTCCTGTAATCATCTCCCATCATCATCTTCTAATATGATGAGTAGTAATGGATCCCATATAATATACTCAGTGAGTAAATTTACTCCATGCAACATTTGCACAAGCCATGCTCATGATATAGAGAAATGCCCTATGTTGAAAACATTTTCACACCTCTGCATTCATCAAAATTTTCACATAAAAGAGGACACTTCTACCCTTCATACATGACCAAAAGAGCATGAATTTTCTCTTGCTAAGAAAAAAACAACTATTGGCTTTAGGGGTCTTGACCCAAGTTCGGATTGAAGGTTTGCCAACAAACCCCTATACTACTAGCCCTTTGGAAATGACCTACTTTTGCAAGCCAAGTTATCATCTAAAGTAGTATGGGTGGGTGTTGGAAGCATTTTTCTACACCCTGGGAGAAAGCGGACAATGGTGGCAGTCCTTATCACAATCTATCAAGTTCGCTGTAATATTCCCAAATGGGGAATGTAGCAATACAATGCACTAATAACGCTTTTTTTTAGAAATATATGAAATAACAGTTAAATGTAGCCCATGGATCCATTATATTGTACATTATAGCATCCAAATACAAAAGGAGATCTAAAAACAATCATGGTAGCTTAGTTAAAGAAGCCTCCCACGCCATAATAGTGCTAAAATCATGCAAAAAGAGGGGCTACAACCATGTATTAAAGCTGGAATACCCTGACATCATTATTTTATTGCTTCTGCAACAGCAGTAGATTGTAAATTATATCTAGAATAGATGAGTGCATAAAAAGGTAGATCTATACCAGATCCATGCACTATACAAGCTCCTCTAATGAACCCCCTTGGGGTTTTCAGCAAAGCACCAAGTACAAGATGTAGATATGAGATCTAAGAATCCAGATCTATGGACATGTTCAGATCTAGAAAGTGTTGCTAAACTGATAATAGAAATATAATAGCCTCCTCCAATAGATATCTAAAGTGAAGTGCATATCCCCAACACTCAAAAAATCACTCTCCCAATGGTGAGTTGAACCACCCTGCAACTGCTCCTTCAGAAATTACACAGATCTGGATCTATACTATGTTGTAAGGATCAAAATGTAGTTGGAATGATGCCAAGATATGGAAATGAGGCTCAATATCTTCAATACAATCCTCCCAATGGGGTAGAAACCTCCTCCACTAAAAAGAAGCACTAAAATGGACTAGATCTAGAGATCTAGTTTCCACTTGCTGCAGCTTACTAAAAAAACTAAACCCTCAAAAGGATTTACATTGTAAAAGAAAGGTGAAGCTTGGCCTTAAGCTAGATAGTTGACAATATGGTGTAATACTCCTCCAAGATCTCCTCAATGGAAGAGGTGGGATTCCCAATCAGTAACACCCAATGCTAAACAACATTCAATCTCAGCTAAACAGTAAGAGAAATTTATATGTACAAATAGACCATATATTCAAAAAATCATAATCATAATCTAACCCCATATGGTTTCCATCCTCTTCCTTATAAACAATGTGAGCCTCCTCACCTTGGGTCCCACTCATTAGGGTTTCCATCACCTTACAGTTAATCTCCCTCCAAAACAACGTTGTCCCATCATCAATGCCACTCCTCCATAACAACGCTATTTGATTTGGTCAACCTTGACTTAATCTCCATGCAATGTCTCCTTCCACACTCAAGGTGGTTTTATTCTAAATATCTAGATTGATCCACATTCCCACTGTGTTATCTTTATTAATGATCCACTCCCTCCATATTAACTTTGTTGACTTGGTTAAACATGACCTGGTCCACATGCATTATCCCTTGTTCACACATGAAGGTGCTTTATCTAGCTATGAATATGATCCCTTTTCACATTAAGAGCAATTTTATTTCTACTAAAGTGATATATGGGACTCCCTACCGATCTTATTCCTCTATCTAAGAGAAAAATAAAAATTTAATATTCCAATTAGCTGCATGCTAATTTAGGAATATTACAGTCCTCCCCTCCCAAATGTTGCTTGTCCTCAAGAAAATGCAAGGATAGAACTGAAGAGCCCTTTCTCTTCCTCCTGTAGCATCTTCATATGATAGGTTCCTCCAAAGAACAGGATGCTCTCTCAATAATATGCCATCATGTTATTCCTCCCATGTATATAAATATGCCTTTGGTGAAAAATCCAAATGGCTCTCATCATGAAAAAGTGGGATATCCATGGAAAAAACTATATGTGGTATAGAGACCTTCTTGAGGCATGGAATCCGAAATGTATTGGGAACCATCATCCCCATGTGAAGCCTCCATCCCCAAGCTATCATCCACAAAAAGTCAGACACCCTCCAACATGGTAACTCCTAAAACATCTCCTCCACCTTAGGCTCCTGCAAAGAAGGTCGGTTGCATAGATGAATATGATGGATCAAAATTTCCATCCCACGTTCTCTCTCTATCCAACTATGATAAGTGTAGAGTTGTTGTTGAACATGGGCTGCAATAATGTTGTCTTCATGGATCAAAAAAGCAATAGGGTCCTCAAAGTTCCAACCTTTGGTTCCTGTCCAAATCATCCCATAAAAAATGAATATGAAATTATCAACATATGGAATCCAAATAAGAGAAGTACTTAAGGTTTTACATAATGCTGGAAAGTACCAACAATTCCTCAAGTAATCACAGTGCAGTTTTACCAACTGCAGTTTTAGAATATGATATGGCAAGTTGTCTTCAAGCAGTTTGCTAGTTGTGCATGTCATCTCATCTACTAGTAAATAGTAAATGACATTGTATATCAACTGAGCATATAGGACATAGTACATCACTTGCCCAAAGCCATACAAGAAATGGCTCTCTCCATCATATATGTTAGCCCCAAAATGACCATGAAGCTCAAATAGAGGCTTGCCCTCTTGTGGAGCAATGCACTATATATATATGGTAAGAGAATGTAGGTACTATGTTAGATAATCAATATGTGAAAAAACAAAATTCATACCATATACTGAGAGTAGTCTGATAATAAGACCGATGAATGAGCCCTCCATAGTGGTATGATATAGTCCCATGAAGAGGGATGAACTATGTACTGCATGCAGGTATTTCTTCTTGTGCTTGAAAATCCAAGTCAAAAATATTATATCATGGTAATAGATGTCTCCATCCACTACTCCCTCATTCTTATCTTCTTCTTTCCCATCAAGTGCATCATATTTGAAGTGATCCTGGGGACACTCCATCAATAAACCCAAGCTCCCAAGTGACAGCGTTGTGGGAATTTGTAATAAGGCTCCTGTCATCTCATAGCTCCATTCTTTGACATACCACATGTCAAATTCATCCATCATAATGCTGCTGTATATGGGAGATTCCTTCCAAAGAGGAAGTACCTCCTGATCCTCCAAGGATAAGGAGTAGCCCCTTTGCACCATGATAGTGACATCTCCTACTCCTGCAACATCATGCAAATTATGGAAGAAGATCAACCCATACTCTCTCAAGAACAACAAAAGCAACAACAACGCTTGTTGCCTCCCCACACTATCACGATATAAATCATGGAGCAACAACATGATAGTTGATATGAAAGATATCATATCACCCCAATACATCAAAAATCCTTGCTTACCATATGATGTAAGTGCCATGCCAAGTTCCATCCACCAACCTACTCTTTGAAATAGAATGTCTCATATTATGACCAAACTCTTTTAAAAGTAACCAACGCAGTCTTGCCTACTCCTGCCTGGTGTCATAAATCTGCAAGTGGCTTCCCAACCTCTTGCTCATCAACATCACCCATCCAACCAATGGTGAGTGTCTATCATCATGTCCAAAAGTGACATTCTTCTAATGGAGAATAGCATCCTCCCAAATCATATTTCTGTCTTTGCATTTCATGGGATGTTGAAATGCAATCTCCTAGAGATCTCCAAATGAAGACCACTCCTCAATGACCAATTTGACCCTATAATGATCCAAATATACTGAAGGAAAAATCTCCTTATTGAGTAATGAAGTGCTCATCAAGAAATATATATCATAACAATGGAAGATAAGGTGTCTCTCATCACCCATCTACCTATCCTCTTATATGTATGGTCATTGGAAAGCTCCAATAATGGTTGGGCTCCTAACTCATCATTGGTGTTCAATGATAGTGTTTTTGACCTCCATAATGGTGCATATGTTGTCTCAATATCATGCTCAGTGCTGCACACATAGTTCTATGTTGTATTGTTCAAGACCATACTCATCCCATCCTCCAAGAATCTACACTCCAACTTTAAGAGTTGTGTGCAGCTCAACAATGATACACTAGGATGACTGTATATCTTCTCCTTTAAAAAATCAAGGCTTCTCAGCATAGTGATAGTTTTCTGCTCCAAATCAGTAATGTACTTTGACCCTTGGTCATGAAATGGAATATTTCCATAATCCTCCATATGATGTGCTGAAGTAATAGAAAATGGAAACATGTGCATACCTTGGTAAAGATTGGGAACATCTTGTACTGCTACAAGGGTTCCTTATTCTAGTGTGACGGATTCCCCAACTACTAATGATGATGTCTTCTCTTCCTTGGTTGCATCAGCGCTGGTACAAGTCTCCCCCTCCTCATGCATCTCCAGAATGGTGCATGGGATTCTAGATGTCAAGAGATCAAGACCACTTTGCAGAGATGCAACTGTTCTTTCTCCTAAAGCAAGTGCTCCTATAGAAAGTGATGGTGAAGACTTCTTCTCCTCTGATTTCTTCTTATCAAATTTCTTGATCAACCATTGAGTAAAATCTGCATATGCAGTCACTTTTGCATGACTCAAATGGCTGAACCACCAAATGTTTGCTTCACCCTCAAGGTGCAGTGCTGCAATCTGAACATATTCTTTCTCTACTACTATATGTAGTAGAAAAAATGCATCCAACTTCTTTCCCCAAGATTTTTTTGTGCATGTGAATGACCCATCAAAAGTAGACAATAGAAATATATTGCCCTTTATTCTTATATTGCTGCAAGGTCTTCTTTCTTCCTTGAGCGGAATGAACTATGGGAGAGTTAGATTCTCCTTGAAAGCTCTAGGTTGAGACTTATATTCTGCAAGATACTCAGTTAGAATCTCATGATCTAATTTTCTTCCCTCCTCATGCCTCTTGACTTCAAAAGAAAAGGGCATAGCATGTTTCTTTGGAGCTCTATGCAATACCAGATTTTCTTTTTGCTGATAGGAAGTACATGGACCTTCCTCATCTTGAAACCCTAATGTGGTTTCACTTATTCTCTCCACTTTTCTTTCCATCATTCTGATCTCTTTTCCTTCTCTTCTTCTTCTTATATCATATTGGCTTAAAAATCACAGGTTGAGCCAAAGACCATGCACTGATACCACTATAATATTCCCAAATTGGGAATGCAGCAATACGATGCACTAATAACGCATTTTTCAGAAATATATGCAATAACAGTTAAATGCAGGCCATGTATCCATTAGATTATATATTATAGCATCAAAATACAAAAGTACATCTGAAACAAATCATGGTAGTTTAGTTAAACAAGCCTCCCAAGCCATAATAGTGCTAAAATCATGCAAAAAGAGGGGTTGTAACCATGTATTAAAGTGGGAATACCTTGACAACACTATTTTATTGCTTCTGCAACAACATTAGATTGTACATCATATCTAGAATAGATGAGTGCATAAAAATTTAGATCTATACTAGATCCATGCACTATACAAGCTCCTCTAATGAACCCCCTTGGAGTTTTCAGCAAAGCACCAAGTATAAGATGTAGATCTGAGATCTAAGACTGCAGATCTATGGAAATGTTCAGATATGGAAAGTGTGGCTAAACCGATAAAAGTAATAGAATAGCCTCCTCCAATAGATCTCCAAAGTGAAGGGCAGATCCCCAACACTCATAAAATCACTCTCCCAATGGTGAGTTGAACCACCCTGCAACTGCTCCTTCAGAAATTACGCAAATCTGGATCTATATTGTACTATAGGGATCAAAATGTAGTTTTTGTTAGGTAAACATGACTCGGGGTAGAGTCAATGTAGACTAGGGTAAACAGTGGTGGTTTTGGGGCACATGGTTTTGTGCACCCATAGTCTTCAGCCCATGGTATTGCATGTAATGGGGCCTATAAAAGGCTGGGAAGACTTCATTGTAATGTAGGCCTGGAGGTGAGTGGTGAAGGCTCACTTGGCTGGATTGGCCAGGATTTTGGCCAAGGCTAATGAAATTTCATTAGGATGGGTTTTCCCCGGAGTTTGGGGTTTTCAGTTCTTATTATTGTGTTTATATTAATGATTTGTTGATGATAACACATGTTTTATTTCTGCAGGTAAATTCTTTATTATTTGTTTGTTGCTCTAACAATTGGCATGAATGTGAAGATGCGAAATGTTTGGAATGGCGCAGGTTTAGTGATTTTTCTATATCTAGAGTTTGCTGCTACTGTGTGAAATTTTTTCTCCTAGACAGATATACGTAAAAAGAAAAATCTATGTGCGAAGGCGCCCTCCATCGTCTTTATCAATGAAATTGATGCATTAGGGAGGCATAGGGGGGGCCGGGCTTGGCGGAGATAATGATGAAAGGGAGGAGACAATCAATCAGCTGTTGACTAAGATGGACGGAAATATCGCAAAGAGTAACGAGCATGAGGCGTGGGTGAGCAGCCCGACGTCGCGGGAGCTGATGCGTTAATGAGGTTCGTAATTTTTCCAAGACCAATGGGATGGTCAAATCTTTTATTTTTAATACCTTGAATGTTTTAAGGGCGGAAAGATCATAGCTTTAAAAGAGTCGCAGAAAAAGGAGGAAATTCCTGCATTGGGGTGTGGCAGCATGACAGAGGCGGCACTGGTTAGATACCAGCCATATGGCACATTGATCATGGCCCAAGAGGTGGCCTCATGATTCACTGTGAATCTTGTAATGTGGAAACAAAATCAATAGACCGAAATCATGTATGAATGTAGAGAATGGTCATACAAAGAAAAGCAACAATGAAACAAAAAAATTTATTATAATGGAGTTAATTTATTACATGTAAATGGGCATACTGCTGTAAGACCTGGTATGGCATGCGTACCCCTGGGTAATCACTGGTAAAGTCTGGGTTAGACCTAGGTGATAGGGGGGATGCCAAATTAACAATTACCCTGGGTAAAAATTTGAGGGGGGAAAAGCTAGAGTGAGCGGGGTTGTCTCACTTAGCAGGTTTGGCTGGATTTAGTCAAGAAGCCCCAAGTCAAGTTTAAGGGGGGAATTGTTAGGTAAACATGACTCGGGGTAGAGTCAATGTGGACTAGGGTAAACAGTGGTGGTTTTTGGGGCACATGGTTTTGTGCACCCATGGTTTTTTGACCCACGGTATTGCATGTGATGGAGCCACTAAACATAAAAGAGTGCAGGAAGACTTGATTATGATATGGGCTCAGAGGTGGTGGTGAAGGCTCATGTTTGGATTGGCAAGATTTGGCCAAACATGGGAATTTCATTAGGATGGGTTTTCCCCAGAGTTTGGGGTTTTTCCCGGTTAAACATTTGTGTTTATGTTAATGATTTATTGCTGACCTTTTATGTTTATTTCTCTGGGTAAATTCTTTATTGTTTTCGTTGTTTTAATCCTAGCAGTTTTCCTGATGCTAAGATATGGAAATGAGGCTCAATTTCTTTAATAATGTCCTCCCAATGGGGTAGAAACCTCCTCCATTGAAAAGAAGCATTGAAATGGACTAGATCTAGAAATATAGTTTCCACTTGCTACAGCTTACCGAAACAACCAAACCCTCAACAGGATTTACATTGTAAAGGAAAGGTGAAGCTTGGCCTTAATCCAGATAGTGGACAATATGGTTCAGTACTCCTCCAAGAGCTCCTCAATGGAAGAGGTGGGATTCCCGATCAATAACACCCAATGCTAAATAGCATTCAATCTCAGCTAAACAACAAGAGAAAGTTATATGTCTAAACAGAACATATATTCATAAAATCATAATCATAAGCTAACCCCATATGGCTTCCATCCTCTTCGTTATAAAAAATTTGAGCCTCCTCACCTTGTGTCCTACTCATTAGGGTTTCCATCACCTTGCAGTTAATCTCCCTCCAAAACTACGCTATCCCATCATCAATGCCACTCCTCCATAACAACGTTGTTTGATTTGGTCAACCTTGACTTAATCTCCATGCAATGTCTCTTTCAACACTCAAGGTGGCTTTATTCTAACTATGTAGATTGATCCACATTCCCACTGTCTGATCTCTATTGATGATCGACTCCCTCCATATTAACTTTGTTGACTTGGTCAAACTTGACCTGATCCACATGCATTAACCCTTGTTCACAGATGAAGGTGCTTTATCCAACTATGAATAGGATCCCTTTTCACATTAAGAGGGATTTTATTTCTACTAAAGAAATTTATGGGCCTCCCTAGCCATATTATTCCTCTATCTAAGAGAAAAATCAAAATTTAATATTCTAATTAGTTGCATGCTAATTTAGGAATATTACATTCGCACAGAAGCAGTTTCATTACCAAACCCTTACAATACAAGAACAAGGCTTGTAACCTTCTAAACAGCATGTAACATAAACAGAGCTATTATCACTAAATAGATATTAGCAAACTCTTCGCATCCATGTGTGCATTAGTAGTTACTACCACAAAATATCATCATCACAACTAGCTAAATAACACAAAGATACTTCAATAGTGACGCAGTTAATCCAGATAACACAGATATATTGTAAACAAAGATAACAAAGAGTTACTTCAAGAGATCCACATTCATTAATCATCCAAAAACCGGTTACAAACCCAAGTCATAGCCCACGCACACAGCCAACGGGGTCTGTACAAAGCAGGACTGAGGATCTCAACGCACACAGCCAGCAGGAGTCCTTACCCAAAACTGCCCAAAAAAGATAAACAATTCATACTTAGCATCAATCTTACTTCTTTCTTACCTTCTAGACCCAAAATATCTATCTGTTTATATCATCATAGCCTCTGCTATCCTATGGTCTGAAAACCGTGGTTTGCGAACTCTAGGTCTACCCTTTGACCCATTACAAAGAATTGGGGGCTTTGACCCACCCCAAAGCACCTGCGCAGGACTAATTACTACAAAAATATATCAAAAATGCAGCTTGGGGAACCTCTTTCCAATAGGCCCCCAACACAATCTTGTGACTCGTCCCGAGTCACAGTGGCCGTGGGGTTTGCATCTTCTCCTGGAGCTGCTTGATTGCATCGAATAGAGGGGGTAGCACTCCTTCGCTCTGTGTGGCAGTGTTCTGCACAATGTCCACCAACTTCTGTGAAGTTTTTCCTTCAGTGGTAGTGGTGACACTCTCCAGAGTCTGATTTAGCTGTTTGACCACAACATCCAAGTCCTGAGATATCTTAAGGGCTTCATCAGCTTATGGCTTAAGGTGGTCACTCATAACCTTCTTCTTGTGGTGACACCCTTCCAGGTCATCCCTGAGTGCATGGCTAGCTCGTAGACATGCTATGCATTGAGATGGGATCATAGTGTTTATTGTAGCCTCCATTTGCTCAAATGCTTCTTCCTTCTGGCGCAATTCTTGGGTAAATTCCCACAGGAGAGGGTCACGTTACACTGTGGACCACAACTACATAGCTGTCTCCAGCAATTCAGCACCTTGAGAGATCTGAGTGGTTATGGTGTTCATAGCTTCTATGACTAGCACAGCTCTCTGGGCACGTATCTCAGGAGGATTTTCGAGCTGCAACTTAGCTTGCAGTGTAGTAATCTGTTGCTCCCTCTCAGTTTTGACATTCTGAATCTCTATCCGTGAAGCTTGTTGGAAATACTGAGAGGGGGGTTGAATCAGTATTCCTTCCAATTAGAGCATTAGTTAATCCTCAATTATTGTCAGTTTTTGTACAATGATAGCAGTAAACAAAAGGAACATAAATGCACACAGTTTTTAAGGTGGAAACCCACTCTGGGACAAAAACCACCTAATGCTTTTCTAATAATTCTTTAATATTCAACTCCAATTGAAAATAAAGCTCCAACTTCCTAGAATCTAGAAAAGAATTCTTCTCCAGCTCCCACTAGATGGATTCTCCAATGCCTGAGATTCTTTAGTAGTCAACTGAATGGATGCCCCAACACCCAATGAGCTACAACTCACCCTAGCACCACCCTACCACCCTATAGAAGAATAAAAGAAGAATGGACTCTCGTACTAGGGAAAATGGTCCACTTTACAATGATATGGAATGATGTAGAAGAAGAAGATACACTAGACCATAACCCCAAATTTGACACAACCACCTAAGGGTGATCCTAGACCACCTGACACTACCTCTTCAACTCTTGGTAGATAGACACTAGTACAATTTGTACAATAATGTATTTACAATGAATTAGTACAATGATACCTTTACAATGATTGTATGCAATGTAACCCACTTGAAGACTTCATGTGATGAACTTCTTGTTGTTGTTTTGTACCTTGGTTTCTGCTCTTGTCATGCTACCCTCTGCTGCACCTTTCTTTGCTTTGCTTCCCTAGAAAGTATGGTCCTTTGCAGCCCTTGACAACACATGATCTAGCTTTTTCTTTTCCTTCTAGGAGCTCGATATTGAATCTGGTGAATCTATGTTATTTCAGATCCCCAATATATAATTTTCAGTACTCTAGTAGTCCTCTGAGTTTTCTTTCCAATGCCATAGGTCTAACCCAATTTGGATTCTTCTAGGGGGAGTTATACCCAATCTCTCACAATGCCCTAATTATGAACTGTTTTAGCAAAGAGAAATTGTACGGTGTGCCACATGTCACTGTTTCTTCATTTGGCTCTAAAATTGATAGAGAGAAAACTAAAGTCTGTGAACTATCTACAATGTTTCATGGAATTCCAATCTGATACTCAGAGAGAGAGTTATGACAATTTTACCAAGGTCACTTTTTTTAGATGAATTTCAGGAGCCTGCAAAAACACTGACTTCCACAGATCATATCTCCGAAAATTTTGCGCACCTTTATCTAAAAGTTTCATAGAAGCTTCCTCAGGATTTCAGATTCACCTCATAAAAATTTTAGCTTCTGAACCTTTGTAGAAAAACATTTCAAGCGAAAATTCCATGATGACCTGTTTCAGATGGCGAAATCCCTTGCATAAGGAGGAAATGAGGATCACAATTTATATAAATGCTTAGGTTGAGAGGTGCTTCAACAAGTGAAAATGGGAGGGATTTTAGGAGCTTAAAAAATATTAATTATGAATTTTCAATGACCCATGCCACAACCCTATGGGGTTTTAGCCCACTAACTGGGGGTATAAACTTCAAACATGAATATCTCTCAAACCATGAAGAATTACGTGGAGTGACATATATCAACGGAAACATCTCGACAAGTAGAAACCATCAAAAGCATTATTGAAATAGAATATAGTAATTTGGTAGGTCAAAATTCACATGCAATATTAGGTTAGCCCCCAGTGCTACTTGGGTTGACATTAATGACAACCGCTGATCAACAAAGCTTTCAAGGCCGCGACAAGCCCCTCAGTCTTAGCCTAGGGGTAGTAGAGGTCGGAATGTCTTCAGTCACATCTGCATAGAGTCTACTGATCAGGCACTCCAACTTAGTCTGTTGCGTGGCTGTAAGGATGCACATGACGTATGCCTGAGATGCCTCGATAGTATTTTCTATGATTGTTTCCTCGGCTGTACTTAGTTGATGCTCCACCAGGCAATATCTATGCTGGATTTCCTCAAAGAGGGATGTGTGGAGAACCTACTGCGACTCCTGCAGGAGCCATGCCTAATCCAGATCTGCTTCTACGTAGGCCTGGATTTATACACATAAGGCAGGAAGACTTAGAGTGAGCACTACACCTGGCAAGGGGCAAAGGCGCCTCTCAGTTACTGAAATCAACTTCGTGTTGGTTGCTTGAGGAAACTTTGTTTGCACCACACTCTTCTACAGAGTATTGGCCTTAAGCTGCAAAGGTTGGAGCTCAGATTATAAAGCGGCAACTTCGGCTTTCTTTTGCTCTTCCAAGGAAATCCATTTGTCTTCTGAAGCGAGGGTAATCACATTTTTTATTTGCTCCAAATCTTCTTCGGTTACGGTACTCTCACTATCCCTGCTGGGCCTCATAGCCCGTCGTTTCAGTTGCTGGCCTTTGAGAGGTTCGGCCATCTGTTTTGTGCCATGTGGAGAACCAGTATCCTATGTATCCAGACCCTAAGTCTCCATATCCTATTGTGACTCCTGTCCTCCACCTTGCGCTGAATCTGGTGGAACCTCCATCCTAGTGGAGCCTTCTGGGACACGGCCTTGTGAGTTTTTGGTGGTATCAAGCGGGTGGTGGTATTTGGAATTGTGCTTGTACTAACAGTGTCAGATGCTATCGATTTGAATCCTAGTTTCTACTGTGGCAGCTAAGTGGTGCTGAGTTGATCAATTTCCTCATCAGCGACCATGTAAGGTAGTGACACCCAAGCTGGATCTTTACGACCCCGAATCTGCACATTGTGCATCGTTACCTGGAATGTTGTGATGCTCTTATATTTTTTGTAGACCATCAACGACAAGCATGGCTAGAAGTGAATTGATGCTACGAGTGTGCTCTGAAATAGTACCCAAAAGACTTTTTTATCCTTAATGCGCTGCTCATCCTTCGAATCCCACAAGTTGGTGTATCACGTCTCTTCACACATGTCTGGTTCAAGCTCAGGGAGGACCGATTCTTTAGGGGCTTCCCAAGTGACCAATGCAATTAGGAGCAGCAGCCAAGAGTAATAGAATGCCTTCCCATGATCCTCTGCATGGCGCACGTTCTCCAAAAATTCATTGCAAAGGAACTGTGACCACTTGAAGTAGACCCCCTTTTCGCAGTGGCTAGCCAGTCGAATGACATAAGCAGGGACAGTCATGGCTTGGCCATCAAGCATCATTTTACAAGTCAGCAGTAGCGTACCCATGTGCACTCCAGGGTCGGCAATGGTGTTGATCAAGAACCCCCTAGTATTTCACTCGACATGGTAGTCTTCTCGTACCTTTTCGGCAATCTGTTGCTCATACTTCTTACTGACGCGCTCCATGGGATTTGCCCTTCCATAGGGAAACCAGTAATGTGTTGAATTAGGGTGGCATCAATGGGAATGCAGTCTTGGATCCACAAGCTATCATCATGGACGAGGGCTAGCAGTTGTCGCACAACTCGGTCGGTGATATTGTATCGGCCAAAGTGAGGTATCCATAGCAAGTTTAGTAATCCTTAACCTACTAACCCATGCACCCACGGCATTAGTACGACCCTTAGCACATCTTCCTCCAATACTCATTCTAGATATAACTCAGGTGCTAACTCTAGGAAGGCCTCCAAGTTAGCAAGGTCATGGTCGTCGAACTTAATCAAGGCAAGTTTCTCATATGCTTCTCCAATTATGGGGACTTCACCCGAAATCAGTGACATTTGCAGATAGGCATGAATAGCTTCGAGATTATTAGGCATGCACACCGAGGGACTGCGAGGCCAAACATAGGGCGGTAGCCAAGTTATTGGTTCAACAATCTAATCTTCTTCCTAAGTAGAAAAAGGTCGCTTCGCCGGGTTAGGCGAGCGTGCCTTAGGCACCATTCGGGGGGATTTCACATTACGAGGGGAGGTGTGTGGCTTCCCCCTAGCCCAGTTCGTAGCCCTCCCCTACCCTTTCTCTTGGCCTTTCCCTTTACTCTTCTTTTTCTCCACCTGCTTCCCCTTGATTGGTGTGGATACGACCTCTTCGACTTCAGGGGTGACCTCTAATACGTCATCGGATGCTCTCTCAGTAGAGGCCATGGTCTACGATGATTCAACGGGATTGGTCACAGTCATTCTTGCCCAGAAGACAAACTCGGGGTTGCTACTATCAGAGTGGGTAACCTACCCAGACATGAATAGAGCACAATAGTTACGAAAATTTGTGAGGCACAATATTTTAAGGATGCACGGAACCCACTTCTGATCTACCCTCATGCTTTTATAGCTTTGGATAGTGACCAATGGTTGGATGAGACTTTGAAACTTACCATCAAGGAAATGGTAAAAAATATTCGGAAATCACTGCATTAATTGCCGACTGCCCGCTCCTTCCAATGGTAAAATTTGCTTTTTACCCAGTTTTACTATTCCAATGGCTAGTTTTTATGGCTGCATAATACCCCTGTGCACCCAATGCACCCTTCTGCGCTTCCTAACCTGCATTCGACCCTTGTATGTATAACATACTTGCCTGCATTTTCCCTCTTCCCTATGCGTATCTATCCTAATACAGCTACTCTGGCCATATATTCATTTGGTACGTGCCGATTTGGTCCGTTAGAGTTTTAGATGGCTGCCATTAACATATCCTAGCAGGGGGTCCCCGCGCAGCGTACCCAAACTCACCGCACCGCCATCCGTAATTTTTGTTGCAATATAAGGTCCCAACAAATTTTGGAAGAATCTCCCATGGTGGCATGCAAACTAGCTGTCATATAATAACACGAGCTCACCCTCTTTAAATGACTTCTGTTGGATATGTCGATCATGCTAGGATTTTTCCCAGGCCTTCTGAACTTGCTGATGAAAGTTAGAAATGAATCGATCTTCCTCCAAGGCAACTAGATGTGCTAAGCATTCATCCATGATATCGGGCTCCACCATGTTCATTAAGGCCATGATGCACAAGCTAGGTATGATATAATTGATGTGCATAATGGCCTCCCTGCCATAAACCATCTGGAGCAGTGTCTTCCCAGTCAATTTTTTGCATGTGGTCCAATAGGCCTAAAGGACCGACAGGATGCACACGTCCCAATCACTTCAATTGACATTACAGACCTTAGTAAGTTCCTATTCCAGAATTTTATTGAAAGCTTATACTGTTCCATTTGCCTGTGGGTGATATGGGGTACTTTTTGCATGGTTGATTAAACTCCTTAGTCAAAGCTTGTATTGTGTCATTAATGAAATGTATCACTCATCAAGATCTTTGGACAGCCAAACCTGGTTAAAATATGTTCAAACATAAAGTGCGCAATGGTATCTGCAGTACAATCCTTCACAGCCTAGGCTTTTGCCCATCTAGTTACATAGTCAGCCACAGTGATGATGTAGCAAGCACCGATCTTCTTACCTAGTGGGTTAATGGGTCGAATGAAGTTTATTGCCCATTTATCAAAAGCCTGCAAGGCCATATGTGGTTGCAAAGTAATTCCATCCCTACGCGATGGTCTTCCTGTCCTTTGGCAGGAGTTGCAGGCTCTGCAATAGTCGTGGGAATCACTATGCAGTGTGGGCCACCACAGCCCAGCTCTTAGGATCTTCTACGTCATTTCTTTCCTGCCTAGTGACCTCCTGCTATGCCTTTGTGGGATTTTGCTAAAATGGTCTACCTTTCATGCTCCAATACATATCTTCACAGTACCTCATTAGCTCCAAGCTTATAAAGATGGCTCGTGATGATGGTGAAGTCCGCTGTGCGGGTTACTAGCTCTTTTTTTTGTTGTATCAAATATTCTGCAGGTGCCATCCCTGTAGTTAATGATTGGATAATATCAGCAAAGTGTTCATCAACCACCTTAATAGCAAATAGTTTCGCATCAAGAAATATTTCTTCCAGGTTGGTTGGCTCGTTGCCACTCTCGATTCGAGACAAGTGATATGGTCCTACGTTTAATCTTGCTAGCTTCATAATTATCTCAAAGTTATATTCCTAAAACAGTAGTAACCATCGACATATTCCCCCCCCCCAGCACAGGCTTATTGACTAGGTACTTCAAAGCTAAGTGGTCCGTGAACATCTTGAAGTGCCCCCCTAGCAGATAATGCTTGTATTTCTACAGGGCATATACCATTTCCAACCACTCGAGTTCAGTAGTGGAGTAGCTACACTCTGCGCTAGAGAGTTTTCTATTGGCAAACGCAACTGGGTGATCAATGTCCCCCTCCCCGGGCTGCATAAGGACAACTCCTAGGGCTATCCCTAAAGTGTCCACATGGACATGGAAAACCTTCATCTAGTAAGGAAATATGAGAATAGGTCTAGAGAAAATATTTTCCTCGAGTAGCTCAAAACTCTTCTGGCATTCATCATCCCAAAAAAATGATTTTTCATGCTTTAGCATCTTTTCCATGGGTGTCGTGATCAGTGCGTACCCTTGAATAAAATTCATATAATAGCCTGTGTGCCTGAGGATGGAGTGCGACTGTTTCTCAGTTGTGGGGATTGCTAAGTTGATCATCATTGCAAATTTGGCGGGGTCAACCATCAGTCCCTGATAGACTATATGGCCCAACAAGATCCCGAAAGGCACGCAGAAGATGCACTTCCTAATACTTAGGTAAACTGGGTTCTTTCTACAAGCGTCCAACATCATGCGCAGGTTCAAGACATGCTTCTTTACCAATCCAAATACTTTCTAATCATCAAAGTAAACCTCCAAGAAATTGTGAATGAACTCCTTGAATACTGTGACTACTACCCATGAAAAGTTGGCAGGGGCATTCTTGAGCCCAAATGGCATGACGGTGTACTAGAAGGATCCTCATTCAGTGGCGAACGTAGTTTTGTTGCAATCTTCAGGTGCGATCCTGATCTGATGGTAGTCTAAAAATCTGTCATTGAACAAGTATGCTTCCTACCCTTCCACACTATCAAAGATTTCATTAGAGAATGGTGTATGGAAGGGATCATGTACGCAGGCATCATTCATCTTACATAGGTTGACGCAAATTCTTATTTCTCCTTTAGTCTTCTTCTCTTGGACCACCATAGGGCTTACCCAATATGACTGTTCTACTGGTTCGATGATACCTGCGGCTAGAATTTTGTCAATTTCTTCCCTGACCTTCTGCTTATACTTGTGGTTCAATTGGTAAAGGCATTGCATGATAGGGCATGCATCTAGTTTTAAAGTGATGCACATGACCCCCAGGTTCCCTGTAATACCTTTGACTTCTGAGAATTTCATAGGAAACATCTCCTGGTACTCTTTGAGAAGTTCCATGACCTTCCCAACAGTATCATCATCCTAATAATCCCAAACTTTAGCCAAATTAAGTTGTTCTTTTGTTCCAATGTTGACTTCCCTTAGCTTAAGAGGCTAGGTCACATCGACGATCTCCAGTGGGGATTTAGCAACTGCTCGTTCACCCATCGATTTTGGGATAATGATATTTTGCGGGTCTTCATCACATTCCTCCACTGATAGATTGTGACAGTTACAAATATCCTGCATCTCCGTATCCCAAGCCGGTACCCCATATTTCACAAGAGGGTGTGAGTCATCAAACAGTATGGCATCAATGTCATTTAGGGCCTCGTCTAATTCCGCAGTTCTTCCTATCAACCCAATCGTCCCCAAGAATTCGTCCCTCAGGGTCTCCCAGTGGAGGGTGTGCTAATGTAGCTCTGCATCCAAATACCATGCAGTTTGGATTGGTCTCAAGGCATGAATGAACAGGTGGACTCATTCGTCCCCGGTCCTTTCGCACCACACGTTCATCCATGTGGACAAGTGCTTGCATGGGTCTCCTTGGCCAAGGAAAGTCTCCATCCATAGGTGAACCAGGGGTTCAAATCATAGGATTATCATCTTGCGACATTCCTCCCAATCCTGAAAAGTTTCCTTATGTGTTTCCCACCACCGCACAGGGGTTGCATGCATGGCTAGGTTAAGCGCTCACATTCATCATTCTCTTGGGACTTCTACTTCAAATGCTCTAATAAAACCCCTAATACTACCAGAATCATCAAAGTAAGGTAGCTCTCTTACCTATGAGGAGATACACTGGAAGCTCTTTGTGATCCTAAGACATCTCAGCGCACAAGTTCTGCCGATTTTCAATCTCCCCATCGGAGTCAAAGTAAAATTCACTATCCTTCTCCCAAAAAGCACACCATCAACCATGGGATTAATCCAATCCTCATCCTGGGTAGTTAGTTTATAAATATGCCCCACGTTGTCTTCTTCATGCATAGGTTCTGTATATCGTTCTCCTTTTGCTGTGTCTAGGGGGACTATTACTCTCATACCCGCATTCCCAAAAACCATGCTCCTTTTCTTCAAGTTGATAATGCCACCCATGTCTATAGCCCAGTCCAATCCTAGGAGCACAAGATAAGGGTCCACATCCTCTACAATTTGAATTACCTCAAAATCCATGTATACCTTAGCTCTTTTAATATCTACCATAATCTCCTATAGTCTCCCCAATGGTATGATCTTCTTTGATTTAGCCATGCGTAGCTATATATTAGACCATTCTAGCTTAGGTTCACCCATCCTCTACCACGTCTGTTTGGGCAGGACATTCGCAACGAACCCCAGATCCAAAATGACCTGATTCATTTCATAATCGCCAATCTGTGCAGTGAACCGCATTTCCCTACGAGTGTGTTTCTTATTCTTGTAAAGTTTGTGAACATATTTAACTTCTGTTAGAGGGTCAGTCTTTTCTATGTAGTTGTCTATCAGTGCTTAAAGATTTTCCACTGCCTTCTGATTGTGTAGAAACTTCATACATGCTTGTAGGAATGGTTTAACTTCTTTGTTCACTTTTAAGTTTATTGGAGCCTTGGAAGTAGATGCCTCTTCCTTGGTAAAGCCTTTGTGAGCTTCTAGGAAGGTTTCTTTCTCCTTCTGTAGGTCCAAGCTTTCCTTTTTTATAGTGGCTTTTCGGATAAGGGGTTCCACCACAGCTCTTTCCTCAGCTCCTCCAGTAGCCATACCACTGCACATGATGACATTAATCATGGGTCCCTCATCTCGTGGTTCTACCTTAACCCTTTGTATGTTCTACGTTGGTGTATGCTATTTTTCCTACATCTTTGCTATCAACATAAGACAATATTCGATCACATGATCGAATTGTCTACAATATCTGTAAGATTTTCATGCAAGGTTCGAATAGTCCCTCGCGAAGTTCCCTACTTCTCCACAATTATAACAGATAAATTACCCTCTTCCCCAACCTACACTTCTCCCTCTGCCCCCCAGACTCTAGCAGGGGAACCTCCTCATCCTGAGGGAGATAGTGGTGATGAAGGGTTAACCTGTACCCTATATAGGTTTCCTCAATCTATCATTAAGTCATATTTTTGGCAGTTGTGTTCATCATGTCCCATAGATGAACATAATTGGCACCATTGTTGCTTCAAATCTGGAACATAGGCACCAATACGGGGGCAGTGGTTGGTATCATGTAGTTCAGCTATGAGGTAGTCATCCCACTACAACATGGGGCTGCTTGGTCCCATAGCTTCTTTAGGGCACAATGGGATGGGCCCCCCAACCTATATGTAGTCTACCAGCAGAGGGCACTGATCCTTTGTGTGGCCTGATTCCCTACATCTTATGCACCATACGTCTAGACTAGCTTCTTTCCCTTTCTCCTTTCACAAATTTTGGATTTCAAGGTGCATAGCTTCCAGCTCTCCCTGGATGTGCTGTACCCCAAACTAGGCATCGTCTCTTGGTGCAACTTCTAGCTTCATGGCAATATCCAAGGGATCTGTTGTATCAATCACTTTCTGACACATAGGCCCCATGTAGGTGAGGTAGTAGCATGTCAATGAACCATTCCTTGTTTTTTCTATCCTCATACTTAAATTTTCCATCTCTGATAACCTTCTTTAGCCATTGATCAAGCTCCCATATCGACTCAGTGAGCCCCTATTTAAAGTCTTTCAAGTCAATCACCGATTGAGCATAGGACTTAGGCTTCCAAAACTGTTGTTTCAAAGCATACTTGATCTCTTGTATTGATGGATCTGCATGTTGGCCAATGTATCCCATGAACCAATCCAAGGCCCTTCCTTCAAAGGCTAGGGATAGTGTAATGTTCCAAATTGGCCCAAGCTAATTGGAACATTTCATTTTGTCTTAATTTTTTGCATTGATGAATATGTAAAGGAGGACATGAAAAACTCCTTAAATCAAAGAATAAATACATGCCCAATGTGAAAAGGGATAAATCTGGGCCTTTTGTAACAAATCCACTTGTGTGTGAACAGAAATTGGACCACCTTGGAGAACCAGCGCAGTTCTAGAAGAAGGATCCAATGTGAAAGGGGTTAAGTCCATTGAAGTGGTTTAGGGTTTGTGCACCCCTTCAAGCTATAAAAAGGAGGAGAGGGCTCATGTAATGGTTGTTGATCACATTTGGAATTTCGATTTTCTTGAGCAACTCCTTTCTCTGCGCTATTTAGCAAGAGAAAGAGAGGGTTTCCTGTTTAGGAACTCTCCTTCCTTCCTTGAGAAGCTCTTGGAGGGCATTGTATTGAATTTTCCACTATCCGACATTGTTTTCCAAGCTCTATCTCTAGTAGCAGCGCTAATCCTTTTGAGTTTTTTGCATTTGCTGTGAGTTGCAGCAAGTGGTGAACTAGATCTGCAAGATCTAGTTGATTTGGAGGAGATTTCTCTCAGGAAAGGTGTCTTCTGACCACCCAGAAGAGGGTCTCACTCTTGTATCTGATTTCAGATCTATACATTTCATCTATTGTCATATTTGGTTCAAGATACAGTGCTACCCCTTTGGGTACTGCATTATTTCATGTGTTGCTGCAAGTGTTATTTGATTTTCCCTTTGTAATAGATCTCAGATGATTGAGGCTTGCCTCTCATCTTGAACATTCAAATTGTAGCTTGCTGATATCTATTGCTCAGATCTGATATGTATTCTAATAAAAATCATCTTCAACTATTTCTAGAATTTTTTGCAGTTCCATGTATAAAAAATCAGATCTACAATTTCCAGTGTATTATTTGGTTAAAACCCCAAAGGGGACTTGTAAAAGAGGCTGAGTAGTTTCCAGATCTGGTATGGATCTGATGTTATAGACATATATAAGTCATAGATCTGATTTCCATTATTTAACTGCTCAATTATACTTAGAGGGACACAGTCCATTCATTTCTGCAATTTAGTAAATGCCGGAGCTGTCTTTTCTGAAGAATTTCTACTATATTGTTCATGTGATTTACTGTATGACAATGGGAGAATATTTCATAATGATGATATGATCTTTTAAAGCTGAATTCTGAGCCTTATGGCTGGTCTCCAGTGATTACTGCACAATTCTGATTGCTGTTTTTCCTTGTTGCAACAACTCTTCTCACTAGCTAATTTTTAGCTAGTCAACTTCGTGGGAGATCTGTTTAAGTGCCTTAAACTCATTTTTTTGAGCTGAAATTCATCATACAAGTCCCACATGGCCTAAAATGGGGGAAAAAATCCCTAACCTACATTACTTTTACACCCATTTTCTTATACAGTGTTCTCACTGAGCCTCTTGCTGAATTTCCTAAAGTAGAAATATCCTGCTCCTTCCTTGTTTGGTTTTTGCTCCTCTTTTGGATTCATTCTTTAGATCTAAATATCTAAGAATCCCAAGGGCTCAAAAATCCATTTTGAGAGTATTATTTCTATCCTTATTGTTTTTCAACCTTCTATGGATAGAGTCTGGAACGGGCCAGGAAGCCTATGGTTTTCACCCTCTCTTTAGAGGTGATATAACCAGTAAATTCCCTACCACTCTATCTTTGGTTTAGATTTATTGGTGTTCTCTCATATTTCTGTGATTCCATAGTGGAATATCTTAATATATTCCATACTGAGCCTATTTTTCACCATTTGGGACATTACAGTGGTATCAGAGCATGATCTCTGGCCCAGCCTATGAGATCAAGCTATCAAAGAAGTATCTAAGAGAAGCAGCAAGAAAAAAGAAGAAAGTATGGAGAGGATGGGATTACTCTCATCAATATTCAGATCCAAGAAGAGCCTCTCAAAAGGGGTTGAATAGTTGAAGGCAGGAAGATGCAGTGAAACTCCAAGAGGGTCTCAAGGGAAAAATGACTGCACTGAAACCTTTATGAGGTTTCAAGAGAAAGAAGAAGACATGGGGATTCATTTTTCAAGAGGAGACCAAGATCTGATGTCTCCTATTGAGGATGAGGCATTTCTTATCACTAAAGAAGAGGCTGGGTGTTATAGCATCATTTTTCACCCTCAGGTGATTCATGATTGTCTTTATGGCTTTAGGCACCCATTCCTACAGACTTGAACAAATTCACTAAAAAGCAGTGTTAAAATTCCCATACACGGGTATGCCGAGACGTTTCCACATGTACACGCGAGTCCACATGTACTTTTCCACGCATGCCATTAAAACCATTAAAAAATATATAAATTCCCTATTTTCGGACTGGGTTGATGGTTACTCCAGTAGTTCAACCACGATGTGTGGCCAGCTAACCTCATTAGTGGCTTCTCTTTTTGGGGTATAAGCCCTCATGTGGCCCTGGGGGAGAAGGCTATAGGGCATTATACTGTTGGAATCCCAGTTCAAGTCTGATTCCCCATGCCTCCTGCACTTTCCCAGATTTATACAGGAAACCCTTGTTTCCTGGAGATGTTCATCCATTTATATGCCATCTCGAGTGCACAAGTCTTGAAAGTTTCTTAGCGATGCAAGGGCGGGACGAATCCGGACGATAGTTTTCTCGAAGATCGTGGAAGGATTTAGGTGATCTCTCCACTCTTTATTTCTGTACATGCTATTCATAATAATGAAGAACCATCTTGTTCCTGAACTTCTGTGTTAGTATCTATTTTTATACGTGGAAAGATTGATTATTAAGCAGTTATTATCATTTACATCATATTTCACATTGATTACACTAACGTTTAGGAGAAATATATGCTGTACAACTAGGTTTTCGTGCACGTTCTTTCTTGTTTTGCAGGTTGAAGGAGGAAGGAAGGTTGTTGGGGGTTTCAACGCCGCGGGATCTACATTGAACGTAGGACTACGGGTGAGTTCTGCTATCCTTGTTATCTAGTTTTTTGCATTCAAGTATGGTTGTGTGTGAGTCCTTCTGAATGGCATTCCCTGCTCTGTGGAGGTTTTGACCCAACAAACCTCTAGGGTGATTTTCCCCGAAACACTGGGGGTGATA